>CM054991.1:15972810-16000496 GCA_029030765.1 Salix suchowensis
TTGATCCTGACTTCACGAGCCCCATTTTAAATGATTATTAGCCTTAGATTTCTAACCTTGTTCATATCCAATCCCTTTTAGTTGGTATTAGACTTCAAATTTATGGGTAATAGACTTTTCCCCCCAGAAATGATAGAACTTGGTTTTTGAAGGGGGTGTTAGCCTTGGATTTTTTAGACAAATTGGTCCTCACTCGACGAGCCCCATTTTAAATGAGTATTAGCCTTAGATTTCTAACCTTGTTCATATCCAATCCCTTTTAGTTGGTATTAGACTTCAAATTTATGGGAATAGATGTTTCCCCCCAAAATGATAGAACTTGGTTTTTGGAGGGGGTGTTAGCCTTGGATTATCAGACAAATTGGTCCTGACTCGACGAGCCCCATTTTAAATGAGTATTAGCCTTAGATTTCTAACCTTGTTCATATCCAATCCCTTTTAGTTGGTATTAGACTTCAAATTTATGGGTAATAGACTTTCCCCCCTAAAATGATAGAACTTGGTTTTTGGAGGGGGTGTTAGCCTTGGATTTTCGGAAAAATTGGTCCTCACTCGACGAGCCTCATTTTAAATGACTATTAGCCTTAGATTCCTAACCTTGTTCATATCCAAGCCCTTTTATTTGGTATTAGACTTCAAATTTATGGGTAATATACTTTTCCGCCCAAAATGATAGAACTTGGTTTTTGAAGGGGGTGTTAGCCTTGGATTTTTAGACAAATTGGTCCTGACTTCACGAGCCCCATTTTAAATGATTATTAGCCTTAGATTTCTAACCTTGTTCATATCCAATCCCTTTTAGTTGGTATTAGACTTCAAATTTATGGGAATAGATGTTTCCCCCAAAATGATAGAACTTGGTTTTTGGAGGGCGTGTTAGCCTTGGATTTTCAGACAAATTGGTCCTGACTCGACGAGCCCCATTTTAAATGAGTATTAGCCTTAGATTTCTAACCTTGTTCATATCCAATCCCTTTTAGTTGGTATTAGACTTCAAATATATGGGTAATAGACTTTTCCCCCCGAAATGATAGAACTTGGTTTTTGGAGGGGGTGTTAGCCTTGGATTTTTGGACAAATTGGTCGTGACTCGACGAGCCTCATTTTAAATGAGTATTAGCCTTATATTTCTAACCTTGTTCATATACAAGCCCTTTTATTTGGGTATTAGACTTCAAATTTATGGGTAATAGACTTTTCCCCCAAAAATGATAGAACTTGGTTTTTCGAAGGGGGTGTTAGCCTTGGATTTTCGGACAAATTGGTCCCCGACTTCACGAGCCCCATTTTAAATGATTATTAGCCTTAGATTTCTAACCTTGTTCATATCCAATCCCTTTTAGTTTGTATTAGACTTCAAATTTATGGGAATAGATGTTTCCCCCCAAAATGATAGAACTTGGTTTTTGGAGTGCGTGTTAGCCTTGGATTTTCAGACAAATTGGTCTTGACTCGATGAGCCCCATTTTAAATGAGTATTAGCCTTAGATTTCTAACCTTGTTCATATCCAATCCCTTTTAGTTGGTATTAGACTTCAAATTTATGGGTAATAGACTTTTCCCCCCAAAATGATAGAACTTGGTTTTTGGAGGGGGTGTTAGCCTTGGATTTTCGGACAAATTGGTCTTTACTCGACGAGCCCTCATTTTCAAATGAGTATTAGCCTTAGATTTCTAACCTTGTTCATATCCAAGCCCTTTTATTTGGTATTAGACTTTCAAATTTATGGGTAATAGACTTTTCCCCCCAAAATGATAGAACTTGGTTTTTCGAAGGGGGTGTTAGCCTTGGATTTTTCGGACAAATTGGTCTTGACTTCACGAGCCCCATTTTAAATGATTATTAGCCTTAGATTTCTAAACCTTGTTCATATCCAATCCCTTTTAGTTGGTATTAGACTTCAAATTTATGGGAATAGATGTTTCCCCCAAAATGATAGAACTTGGTTTTTGGAGGGGGTGTTAGCCTTGGATTTTCGGACAAATTGGTCCCGACTCGACGAGCCCCATTTTAAATGAGTATTAGCCTTAGATTTCTAACCTTGTTCATATCCAATCCCTCTTTAGTTGGTATTAGACTTCAAATTTATGGGTAATAGACTTTTCCCCCCCAAAAATGATAGAACTTGGTTTTTGGAGGGGGTGTTAGCCTTGGATTTTTCGGACAAATTGGTCCTCGACTCGACGAGCCCCATTTTAAATGAGTATTAGCCTTAGATTTCTAACCTTGTTCATATCCAATCCCTTTTAGTTGGTATTAGACTTCAAATTTATGGGTAATAGACTTTTCCCCCAAAAATGATTGAACTTGGTTTTTGGAGGGGTGTTAGCCTTGGATTTTTCAGACAAATTGGTCTCGACTCGACGAGCCCCCATTTTAAATGAGTATTAGCCTTAGATTTCTAACCTTGTTCATATCCAAGCCCTTTTATTTGGTATTAGACTTCAAATTTATGGGTAATAGACTTTTTCCCCCAAAATGATAGAACTTGGTTTTCGAAGGGGGTGTTAGCCTTGGATTTTTGGACAAATTGATCCTGACTCGACGAGCCCCATTTTAAATGAGTATTAGCCTTAGATTTCTAACCTTGTTCATATCCAATCCCTTTTAGTTGGTATTAGACTTCAAATTTATGGGTAATAGACTTTTCCCCCCAAAATGATAGAACTTGGTTTTTGGAGGGGGTGTTAGCCTTGGATTTTCGGACAAATTGGTCTTGACTCGACGAGCCTGATTTTCAATGAGTATTAGCCTTAGATTTCTAACCTTGTTCATATCCAATCCCTTTTAGTTGGTATTAGACTTCAAATTTATGGGAATAGATGTTTCCCCCCAAAATGATTGAACTTGGTTTTTGGAGGGGGTGTTAGCCTTGGATTTTCGAGACAAATTGGTCTCGACTCGACGAGCCCCATTTTAAATGAGTATTAGCCTTAGATTTCTAACCTTGTTCATATCCAATCCCTTTTAGTTGGTATTAGACTTCAAATTTATGGGTAATAGACTTTTCCCCCCAAAAATGATAGAACTTGGTTTTTGGAGGGGGGTGTTAGCCTTGGATTTTTCGGACAAAATTGGTCCTCACTCGACGAGCCCTCATTTTAAATGACTATTAGCCTTAGATTCCTAACCTTGTTCATATCCAATCCCTTTTATTTGGTATTAGACTTCAAATTTATGGGTAATAGACTTTTCCGCCCAAAATGATAGAACTTGGTTTTTGAAGGGGGTGTTAGCCTTGGATTTTTAGACAAATTGGTCCTGACTTCACGAGCCCCATTTTAAATGATTATTAGCCTTAGATTTCTAACCTTGTTCATATCCAATCCCTTTTAGTTGGTATTAGACTTCAAATTTATGGGAATAGATGTTTCCCCCAAAATGATAGAACTTGGTTTTTGGAGGGCGTGTTAGCCTTGGATTTTCAGACAAATTGGTCCTGACTCGACGAGCCCCATTTTAAATGAGTATTAGCCTTAGATTTCTAACCTTGTTCATATCCAATCCCTTTTAGTTGGTATTAGACTTCAAATTTATGGGTAATAGACTTTTTCCCCCAAAATGATAGAACTTGGTTTTTGGAGGGGGTGTTAGCCTTGGATTTTTGGACAAATTGGTCGTGACTCGACGAGCCCTCATTTTAAATGAGTATTAGCCTTAGATTTCTAACCTTGTTCATATACAAGCCCTTTTATTTGGGTATTAGACTTCAAATTTATGGGTAATAGACTTTTCCCCCCAAAATGATAGAACTTGGTTTTTGAAGGGGGTGTTAGCCTTGGATTTTTCGGACAAATTGGTCCCTGACTTCACGAGCCCCATTTTAAATGATTATTAGCCTTAGATTTCTAACCTTGTTCATATCCAATCCCTTTTAGTTTGGTATTAGACTTCAAATTTATGGGAATAGATGTTTCCCCCAAAAATGATAGAACTTGGTTTTTGGAGGGCGTGTTAGCCTTGGATTTTTCGAGACAAATTGGTCCCTGACTCGACGAGCCCCATTTTAAATGAGTATTAGCCTTAGATTTCTAACCTTGTTCATATCCAATCCCTTTTAGTTGGTATTAGACTTCAAATTTATGGGTAATAGACTTTTCCCCCCAAAATGATAGAACTTGGTTTTTGGAGGGGGTGTTAGCCTTGGATTTTCGGACAAATTGGTCTTGACTCGACGAGCCCTCATTTTAAATGAGTATTAGCCTTAGATTTCTAACCTTGTTCATATCCAAGCCCTTTTATTTGGTATTAGACTTCAAATTTATGGGTAATAGACTTTTCCCCCAAAATGATAGAACTTGGTTTTTCGAAGGGGGTGTTAGCCTTGGATTTTTCGGGACAAATTGGTCTTGACTTCACGAGCCCCATTTTAAATGATTATTAGCCTTAGATTTCTAACCTTGTTCATATCCAATCCCTTTTCAGTTGGTATTAGACTTCAAATTTATGGGAATAGATGTTTCCCCCCAAAATGATAGAACTTGGTTTTTGGAGGGGGTGTTAGCCTTGGATTTTCAGACAAATTGGTCCTGACTCGACGAGCCCCATTTTAAATGAGTATTAGCCTTAGATTTCTAACCTTGTTCATATCCAATCCCTCTTAGTTGGTATTAGACTTCAAATTTATGGGTAATAGACTTTTTCCCCCAAAATGATAGAACTTGGTTTTTGGAGGGGGTGTTAGCCTTGGATTTTCGGACAAATTGGTCCTGACTCGACGAGCCTCATTTTAAATGAGTATTAGCCTTAGATTCCTAACCTTGTTCATATCCAAGCCCTTTTATTTGGTATTAGACTTCAAATTTATGGGTAATAGACTTTTCCCCCCAAAATGATAGAACTTGGTTTTTGAAGGGGGTGTTAGCCTTGGATTTTCAGACAAATTGGTCTTGACTTCACGAGCCCCATTTTAAATGATTATTAGCCTTAGATTTCTAACCTTGTTCATATCCAATCCCTTTCAGTTGGTATTAGACTTCAAATTTATGGGAATAGATGTTTCCCCCCAAAATGATAGAACTTGGTTTTTGGAGGGGGTGTTAGCCATGGATTTTCAGACAAATTGGTCCTGACTCGACGAGCCCCATTTTAAATGAGTATTAGCCTTAGATTTCTAACCTTGTTCACATCCAATCCCTCTTAGTTGGTATTAGACTTCAAATTTATGGGTAATAGACTTTTCCCCCCAAAATGATAGAACTTGGTTTTTGGAGGGGGTGTTAGCCTTGGATTTTCGGACAAATTGGTCCTCACTTGACGAGCCTCATTTTAAATGAGTATTAGCCTTAGATTCCTAACCTTGTTCATATCCAAGCCCTTTTATTTGGTATTAGACTTCAAATTTATGGGTAATAGACTTTTCCCCCGAAAATGATAGAACTTGGTTTTTGAAGGGGTGTTAGCCTTGGATTTTTAGACAAATTGGTCCTCACTCGACGAGCCCCATTTTAAATGAGTATTAGCCTTAAATTTCTAACCTTGTTCATATCCAATCCCTTTTAGTTGGTATTAGACTTCAAATTTATGGGAATAGATGTTTCCCCCCAAAATGATAGAACTTGGTTTTTGGACGGGGTGTTAGCCTTGGATTATCGGACAAATTGGTCCTGACTCGACGAGCCCCATTTTAAATGAGTATTAGCCTTAGATTTCTAACCTTGTTCATATCCAATCCCTTTTAGTTGGTATTAGACTTCAAATATATGGGTAATAGACTTTTCCCCCCGAAATGATAGAACTTGGTTTTTGGAGGGGGTGTTAGCCTTGGATTTTTGGACAAATTGGTCGTGACTCGACGAGCCTCATTTTAAATGAGTATTAGCCTTATATTTCTAACCTTGTTCATATACAAGCCCTTTTATTGGGTATTAGACTTCAAATTTATGGTTAATAGACTTTTCCCCCCAAAATGATAGAACTTGGTTTTCGAAGGGGGTGTTAGCCTTGGATTTTCGGACAAATTGGCCCTGACTTCACGAGCCCCATTTTAAATGATTATTAGCCTTAGATTTCTAACCTTGTTCATATCCAATCCCTTTTAGTTTGTATTAGACTTCAAATTTATGGGAATAGATGTTTCCCCCAAAATGATAGAACTTGGTTTTTGGAGGGCGTGTTAGCCTTGGATTTTCAGACAAATTGGTCCTGACTCGACGAGCCCCATTTTAAATGAGTATTAGCCTTAGATTTCTAACCTTGTTCATATCCAATCCCTTTTAGTTGGTATTAGACTTCAAATATATGGGTAATAGACTTTTCCCCCCGAAATGATAGAACTTTGTTTTTGGAGGGGGTGTTAGCCTTGGATTTTTCGGACAAATTGGTCTTGACTCGACGAGCCTCATTTTCAAATGAGTATTAGCCTTAGATTTCTAACCTTGTTCATATCCAAGCCCTTTTATTTGGTATTAGACTTCAAATTTATGGGTAATAGACTTTTCCCCCCAAAATGATAGAACTTGGTTTTCGAAGGGGGTGTTAGCCTTGGATTTTCGGACAAATTGGTCTTGACTTCACGAGCCCCATTTTAAATGATTATTAGCCTTAGATTTCTAACCTTGTTCATATCCAATCCCTTTTCAGTTGATATTAGACTTCAAATTTATGGGAATAGATGTTTCCCCCCAAAAATGATAGAACTTGGTTTTTGGAGGGGTGTTTAGCCTTGGATTTTCAGACAAATTGGTCCTGACTCGACGAGCCCCATTTTAAATGAGTATTAGCCTTAGATTTCTAACCTTGTTCATATCCAATCCCTCTTAGTTGGTATTAGACTTCAAATTTATGGGTAATAGACTTTTTCCCCCAAAATGATAGAACTTGGTTTTTGGAGGGGGTGTTAGCCTTGGATTTTCGGACAAATTGGTCCTCACTCGACGAGCCTCATTTTAAATGAGTATTAGCCTTAGATTCCTAACCTTGTTCATATCCAAGCCCTTTTATTTGGTATTAGACTTCAAATTTATGGGTAATAGACTTTCCCCCCCAAAATGATAGAACTTGGTTTTCGAAGGGGGTGTTAGCCTTGGATTTTCAGACAAATTGGTCTTGACTTCACGAGCCCCATTTTAAATGATTATTAGCCTTAGATTTCTAACCTTGTTCATATCCAATCCCTTTTCAGTTGGTATTAGACTTCAAATTTATGGGAATAGATGTTTCCCCCCAAAAATGATAGAACTTGGTTTTTGGAGGGGTGTTAGCCATGGATTTTTCGGACAAATTGGTCCCTGACTCGACGAGCCCCATTTTAAATGAGTATTAGCCTTAGATTTCTAACCTTGTTCATATACAATCCCTCTTAGTTGGTATTAGACTTCAAATTTATGGGTAATAGACTTTTCCCCCAAAATGATAGAACTTGGTTTTTGGAGGGGGTGTTAGCCTTGGATTTTCGGACAAATTGGTCCTCACTTGACGAGCCCCATTTTAAATGAGTATTAGCCTTAGATTCCTAACCTTGTTCATATCCAAGCCCTTTTATTTGGTATTAGACTTCAAATTTATGGGTAATAGACTTTTCCCCCCAGAATGATAGAACTTGGTTTTTGAAGGGGGTGTTAGCCTTGGATTTTTAGACAAATTGGTCCTCACTCGACGAGCCCCATTTTAAATGAGTATTAGCCTTAAATTTCTAACCTTGTTCATATCCAATCCCTTTTAGTTGGTATTAGACTTCAAATTTATGGGAATAGATGTTTCCCCCCAAAATGATAGAACTTGGTTTTTGGACGGGGTGTTAGCCTTGGATTATCAGACAAATTGGTCCTGACTCGACGAGCCCCATTTTAAATGAGTAGTAGCCTTAGATTTCTAACCTTGTTCATATCCAATCCCTTTTAGTTGGTATTAGACTTCAAATTTATGGGTAATAGACTTTTCCCCCCGAAATGATAGAACTTGGTTTTTGGAGGGGGTGTTAGCCTTGGATTTTCGGACAAATTGGTCGTGACTCGACGAGCCTCATTTTAAATGACTATTAGCCTTAGATTTCTAACCTTGTTCATATCCAAGCCCTTTTATTTGGTATTAGACTTCAAATTTATGGGTAATAGACTTTTCCCCCCAAAATGATAGAACTTGCTTTTCGAAGGGGGTGTTAGCCTTGGATTTTCGGACAAATTGGTCCTGACTTCACGAGCCCCATTTTAAATGATTATTAGCCTTAGATTTCTAACCTTGTTCATATCCAATCCCTTTTAGTTGGTATTAGACTTCAAATTTATGGGAATAGATGTTTCCCCCCAAAATGATAGAACTTGGTTTTTGGAGGGGATGTTAGCCTTGGATTTTCAGACAAATTGGTCCTGACTCGACGAGCCCCATTTTAAATGAGTAGTAGCCTTAGATTTCTAACCTTGTTCATATCCAATCCCTTTTAGTTGGTATTAGACTTCAAATTTATGGGTAATAGACTTTTCCCCCCAAAATGATAGATCTTGGTTTTTGGAGGGGGTGTTAGCCTTGGATTTTTCGGACAAATTGGTCTTGACTCGACGAGCCTCATTTTCAAATGAGTATTAGCCTTAGATTTCTAACCTTGTTCATATCCAAGCCCTTTTATTTGGTATTAGACTTCAAATTTATGGGTAATAGACTTTTCCCCCCCCAAAATGATAGAACTTGGTTTTTCGAAGGGGGTGTTAGCCTTGGATTTTTCGGACAAATTGGTCTTGACTTCACGAGCCCCATTTTAAATGATTATTAGCCTTAGATTTCTAACCTTGTTCATATCCAATCCCTTTCAGTTGGTATAATTTATGGGAATAGATGTTTCCCCCCAAAATGATAGAACTTGGTTTTTGGAGGGGGTGTTAGCCATGGATTTTCAGACAAATTGGTCCTGACTCGACGAGCCCCATTTTAAATGAGTATTAGCCTTAGATTTCTAACCTTGTTCACATCCAATCCCTCTTAGTTGGTATTAGACTTCAAATTTATGGGTAATAGACTTTTCCCCCCAAAATGATAGAACTTGGTTTTTGGAGGGGGTGTTAGCCTTGGATTTTTGGACAAATTGGTCCTCACTTGACGAGCCTCATTTTAAATGAGTATTAGCCTTAGATTCCTAACCTTGTTCATATCCAAGCCCTTTTATTTGGTATTAGACTTCAAATTTATGGGTAATAGACTTTTCCCCCCAAAAATGATTGAACTTGGTTTTTGGAGGGGGTGTTAGCCTTGGATTTTTTAGACAAATTGGTCCTCACTCGACGAGCCCCCATTTTAAATGAGTATTAGCCTTAGATTTCTAACCTTGTTCATATCCAATCCCTTTTAGTTGGTATTAGACTTCAAATTTATGGGTAATAGACTTTTCCCCCCAAAAATGATTGAACTTGGTTTTTGGAGGGGGTGTTAGCCTTGGATTTTCAGACAAATTGGTCCTGACTCGACGAGCCCCATTTTAATTGAGTATTAGCCTTAGATTTCTAACCTTGTTCATATCCAATCCCTTTTAGTTGGTATTAGACTTCAAATTTATGGGTAATAGACTTTTCCCCCTAAAATGATAGAACTTGGTTTTTGGAGGGGGTGTTAGCCTTGGATTTTCGGACAAATTGATCCTGACTTCACGAGCCCCATTTTAAATGATTATTAGCCTTAGATTTCTAACCTTGTTCATATCCAATCCCTTTTAGTTGGTATTAGACTTCAAATTTATGGGAATAGATGTTTCCCCCCAAAATGATAGAACTTGGTTTTTGGAAGGGGTGTTAGCCTTGGATTTTCAGACAAATTGGTCCTGACTCGACGAGCCCCATTTTAAATGAGTATTAGCCTTAGATTTCTAACCTTGTTCATATCCAATCCCTTTTAGTTGGTATTAGACTTCAAATTTATGGGAATAGATGTTTCCCCCCAAAATGATTGAACTTGGTTTTCGAAGGGGGTGTTAGCCTTGGATTTTTAGACAAATTGGTCCTGACTCGACGAGCCCCATTTTAAATGAGTATTAGGCTTAGATTTCTAACCTTGTTCATATCCAATCCCTTTTACTTGGTATTAGACTTCAAATTTATGGGTAATAGACTTTTCCCCCCAAAATGATAGAACTTGGTTTTTGGAGGGGGTGTTAGCCTTGGATTTTCGGAAAAATTGGTCCTCACTCGACGAGCCTCATTTTAAATGACTATTAGCCTTAGATTCCTAACCTTGTTCATATCCAAGCCCTTTTATTTGGTATTAGACTTCAAATTTATGGGTAATAGACTTTTCCGCCCAAAATGATAGAACTTGGTTTTTGAAGGGGGTGTTAGCCTTGGATTTTCAGACAAATTGGTCCTGACTCGACGAGCCCCATTTTAAATGAGTATTAGCCTTAGATTTCTAACCTTGTTCACATCCAATCCCTCTTAGTTGGTATTAGACTTCAAATTTATGGGTAATAGACTTTTTCCCCCAAAATGATAGAATTTGGTTTTTGGAGGGGGTGTTAGCCTTGGATTTTCGGACAAATTGGTCCTCACTCGACGAGCCTCATTTTAAATGAGTATTAGCCTTAGATTCCTAACCTTGTTCATATCCAAGCCCTTTTATTTGGTATTAGACTTCAAATTTATGGGTAATAGACTTTTCCCCCCAAAATGATAGAACTTGGTTTTTGAAGGGGGTGTTAGCCTTGGATTTTTAGACAAATTGGTCCTCACTCGACGAGCCCCATTTTAAATGAGTATTAGCCTTAGATTTCTAACCTTGTTCATATCCAATCCCTTTTAGTTGGTATTAGACTTCAAATTTATGGGTAATAGACTTTTCCCCCCAAAAATGATTGAACTTGGTTTTTGGAGGGGGTGTTAGCCTTGGATTTTCAGACAAATTGGTCCTGACTCGACGAGCCCCATTTTAAATGAGTATTAGCCTTAGATTTCTAACCTTGTTCATATCCAATCCCTTTTAGTTGGTATTAGACTTCAAATTTATGGGTAATAGACTTTTCCCCCCAAAATGATAGAACTTGGTTTTTGGAGGGGGTGTTAGCCTTGGATTTTCGGACAAATTGATCCTGACTTCACGAGCCCCATTTTAAATGATTATTAGCCTTAGATTTCTAACCTTGTTCATATCCAATCCCTTTTAGTTGGTATTAGACTTCAAATTTATGGGAATAGATGTTTCCCCCCAAAATGATAGAACTTGGTTTTTGGAAGGGGTGTTAGCCTTGGATTTTCAGACAAATTGGTCCTAACTCGACGAGCCCCATTTTAAATGAGTATTAGCCTTAGATTTCTAACCTTGTTCATATCCAATCCCTTTTAGTTGGTATTAGACTTCAAATTTATGGGAATAGATGTTTCCCCCAAAATGATAGAACTTGGTTTTTGGAGGGGGTGTTAGCCTTGGATTTTTCGAGACAAATTGGTCTCGACTCGACGAGCCCCATTTTAAATGAGTATTAGCCTTAGATTTCTAACCTTGTTCATATCCAATCCCTTTTAGTTGGTATTAGACTTCAAATTTATGGGAATAGATGTTTCCCCCAAAATGATTGAACTTGGTTTTTCGAAGGGGGTGTTAGCCTTGGATTTTCGAGACAAATTGGTCTCGACTCGACGAGCCCCATTTTAAATGAGTATTAGGCTTAGATTTCTAACCTTGTTCATATACAATCCCTTTTAGTTGGTATTAGACTTCAAATTTATGGGTAATAGACTTTTCCCCCCAAAATGATAGAACTTGGTTTTTGGAGGGGGTGTTAGCCTTGGATTTTCGGAAAAATTGGTCCTCACTCGACGATCCTCATTTTAAATGACTATTAGCCTTAGATTCCTAACCTTGTTCATATCCAAGCCCTTTTATTTGGTATTAGACTTCAAATTTATGGGTAATAGACTTTTCCGCCCAAAAATGATAGAACTTGGTTTTTGAAGGGGGTGTTAGCCTTGGATTTTTTAGACAAATTGGTCCTCACTCGACGAGCCCCATTTTAAATGAGTATTAGCCTTAGATTTCTAACCTTGTTCATATCCAATCCCTTTTAGTTGGTATTAGACTTCAAATTTATGGGTAATAGACTTTTCCCCCCAAAAATGATTGAACTTGGTTTTTGGAGGGGGTGTTAGCCTTGGATTTTTCGGACAAATTGGTCCCTGACTCGACGAGCCCCATTTTAAATGAGTATTAGCCTTAGATTTCTAACCTTGTTCATATCCAATCCCTTTTAGTTGGTATTAGACTTCAAATTTATGGGTAATAGACTTTTCCCCCTAAAATGATAGAACTTGGTTTTTGGAGGGGGTGTTAGCCTTGGATTTTCGGACAAATTGATCCTGACTTCACGAGCCCCATTTTAAATGATTATTAGCCTTAGATTTCTAACCTTGTTCATATCCAATCCCTTTTAGTTGGTATTAGACTTCAAATTTATGGGAATAGATGTTTCCCCCCAAAATGATAGAACTTGGTTTTTGGAAGGGGTGTTAGCCTTGGATTTTCAGACAAATTGGTCCTGACTCGACGAGCCCCATTTTAAATGAGTATTAGCCTTAGATTTCTAACCTTGTTCATATCCAATCCCTTTTAGTTGGTATTAGACTTCAAATTTATGGGAATAGATGTTTCCCCCCAAAATGATAGAACTTGGTTTTTGGAGGGGGTGTTAGCCTTGGATTTTTAGACAAATTGGTCCTCACTCGACGAGCCCCATTTTAAATGAGTATTAGCCTTAGATTTCTAACCTTGTTCATATCCAATCCCTTTTAGTTGGTATTAGACTTCAAATTTATGGGAATAGATGTTTCCCCCCAAAATGATTGAACTTGGTTTTCGAAGGGGGTGTTAGCCTTGGATTTTCAGACAAATTGGTCCTGACTCGACGAGCCCCAATTTAAATGAGTATTAGGCTTAGATTTCTAACCTTGTTCATATACAATCCCTTTTAGTTGGTATTAGACTTCAAATTTATGGGTAATAGACTTTTCCCCCCAAAATGATAGAACTTGGTTTTTGGAGGGGGTGTTAGCCTTGGATTTTCGGAAAAATTGGTCCTCACTCGACGATCCTCATTTTAAATGACTATTAGCCTTAGATTCCTAACCTTGTTCATATCCAAGCCCTTTTATTTGGTATTAGTCTTCAAATTTATGGGTAATAGACTTTTCCGCCCAAAATGATAGAACTTGGTTTTTGAAGGGGGTGTTAGCCTTGGATTTTTAGACAAATTGGTCCTCACTCGACGAGCCCCATTTTAAATGCGTATTAGCCTTAGATTTCTAACCTTGTTCATATCCAATCCCTTTTAGTTGGTATTAGACTTCAAATTTATGGGTAATAGACTTTTCCACCCAAAAATGATTGAACTTGGTTTTTGGAGGGGGTGTTAGCCTTGGATTTTCGAGACAAATTGGTCCCTGACTCGACGAGCCCCCATTTTAAATGAGTATTAGCCTTAGATTTCTAACCTTGTTCATATCCAATCCCTTTTAGTTAGTATTAGACTTCAAATTTATGGGTAATAGACTTTTCCCCCTAAAATGATAGAACTTGGTTTTTGGAGGGGGTGTTAGCGTTGGATTTTCGGACAAATTGATCCTGACTTCACGAGCCCCATTTTAAATGATTATTATCCTTAGATTTCTAACCTTGTTCATATCCAATCCCTTTTAGTTGGTATTAGACTTCAAATTTATGGGAATAGATGTTTCCCCCCAAAATGATAGAACTTGGTTTTTGGAGGGGGTGTTAGCCTTGGATTTTCAGACAAATTAGTCCTGACTCGACGAGCCCCATTTTAAATGAGTATTAGCCTTAGATTTCTAACCTTGTTCATATCCAATCCCTTTTAGTTGGTATTAGACTTCAAATTTATGGGAATAGATGTTTCCCCCCAAAATGATTGAACTTGGTTTTCGAAGGGGGTGTTAGCCTTGGATTTTCAGACAAATTGGTCCTGACTCGACGAGCCCCATTTTAAATGAGTATTAGCCTTAGATTTCTAACCTTGTTCATATCCAATCCCTTTTAGTTGGTATTAGACTTCAAATTTATGGGAATAGATGTTTCCCCCCAAAAATGATTGAACTTGGTTTTCGAAGGGGGTGTTAGCCTTGGATTTTCAGACAAATTGGTCCTGACTCGACGAGCCCCATTTTAAATGAGTATTAGGCTTAGATTTCTAACCTTGTTCATATACAATCCCTTTTAGTTGGTATTAGACTTCAAATTTATGGGTAATAGACTTTTCCCCACAAAATGATAGAACTTGGTTTTTGGAGGGGGTGTTAGCCTTGGATTTTCGGAAAAATTGGTCCTCACTCGACGAGCCTCATTTTAAATGACTATTAGCCTTAGATTCCTAACCTTGTTCATATCCAAGCCCTTTTATTTGGTATTAGACTTCAAATTTATGGGTAATAGACTTTTCCGCCCAAAATGATAGAACTTGGTTTTTGAAGGGGGTGTTAGCCTTGGATTTTTAGACAAATTGGTCCTCACTCGACGAGCCCCATTTTAAATGAGTATTAGCCTTAGATTTCTAACCTTGTTCATATCCAATCCCTTTTAGTTGGTATTAGACTTCAAATTTATGGGTAATAGACTTTTCCCCCCAAAAATGATTGAACTTGGTTTTTGGAGGGGGTGTTAGCCTTGGATTTTCAGACAAATTGGTCCTGACTCGACGAGCCCCATTTTAAATGAGTATTAGCCTTAGATTTCTAACCTTGTTCATATCCAATCCCTTTTAGTTAGTATTAGACTTCAAATTTATGGGTAATAGACTTTTCCCCCTAAAATGATAGAACTTGGTTTTTGGGGGGGGTGTTAGCGTTGGATTTTCGGACAAATTGATCCTGACTTCACGAGCCCCATTTTAAATGATTATTATCCTTAGATTTCTAACCTTGTTCATATCCAATCCCTTTTAGTTGGTATTAGACTTCAAATTTATGGGAATAGATGTTTCCCCCCAAAATGATAGAACTTGGTTTTTGGAGGGGGTGTTAGCCTTGGATTTTCAGACAAATTAGTCCTGACTCGACGAGCCCCATTTTAAATGAGTATTAGCCTTAGATTTCTAACCTTGTTCATATCCAATCCCTTTTAGTTGGTATTAGACTTCAAATTTATGGGAATAGATGTTTCCCCCCAAAATGATTGAACTTGGTTTTCGAAGGGGGTGTTAGCCTTGGATTTTCAGACAAATTGGTCCTGACTCGACGAGCCCCATTTTAAATGAGTATTAGCCTTAGATTTCTAACCTTATTCATATCCAATCCCTTTTAGTTGGTATTAGACTTCAAATTTATGGGAATAGATGTTTCCCCCCAAAATGATTGAACTTGGTTTTCGAAGGGGGTGTTAGCCTTGGATTTTCAGACAAATTGGTCCTGACTCGACGAGCCCCATTTTAAATGAGTATTAGGCTTAGATTTCTAACCTTGTTCATATACAATCCCTTTTAGTTGGTATTAGACTTCAAATTTATGGGTAATAGACTTTTCCCCCCAAAATGATAGAACTTGGTTTTTGGAGGGGGTGTTAGCCTTGGATTTTCGGAAAAATTGGTCCTCACTCGACGAGCCTCATTTTAAATGACTATTAGCCTTAGATTCCTAACCTTGTTCATATCCAAGCCCTTTTATTTGGTATTAGACTTCAAATTTATGGGTAATAGACTTTTCCGCCCAAAATGATAGAACTTGGTTTTTGAAGGGGGTGTTAGCCTTGGATTTTCAGAGAAATTGGTCCTCACTCGACGAGCCCCATTTTAAATGAGTATTAGCCTTAGATTTCTAACCTTGTTCATATCCAATCCCTTTTAGTTGGTATTAGACTTCAAATTTATGGGTAATAGACTTTTCCCCCCGAAATGATAGAACTTGGTTTTTGGAGGGGGTGTTAGCCTTGGATTTTCGGACAAATTGGTCGTGACTCGACGAGCCTCATTTTAAATGAGTATTAGCCTTAGATTTCTAACCTTGTTCATATCCAATCCCATTTATTTGGTATTAGACTTCAAATTTATGGGTAATAGACTTTTCCCCCCAAAATGATAGAACTTGGTTTTTGAAGGGGGTGTTAGCCTTGGATTTTCTGAAAAATTGGTCCTGATTTGACGAGCCCCATTTTAAATGATTATTAGCCTTAGATTTCTAACCTTGTTAATATCCAATCCCTTTCAGTTGGTATTAGACTTCAAATTTATGGAAATAGATGTTTCCCCCCAAAATGATAGAACTTGGTTTTTGGAGGGGGTATTAGCCATGGATTTTCAGACAAATTGGTCCTGACTCGACGAGCCCCATTTTAAATGAGTATTAGCCTTAGATTTCTAACCTTGTTCACATCAAATCCCTCTTAGTTGGTATTAGACTTCAAATTTATGGGTAATAGACTTTTTCCCCCAAAATGATAGAACTTGGTTTTTGGAGGGGGTGTTAGCCTTGGATTTTCGGACAAATTGGTCCTCACTCGACGAGCCTCATTTTAAATGAGTATTAGCCTTAGATTCCTAACCTTGTTCATATCCAAGCCCTTTTATTTGGTATTAGACTTCAAATTTAAGGGTAATAGACTTTTCCCCCCAAAATGATAGAACTTGGTTTTTGAAGGGGGTGTTAGCCTTGGATTTTTAGACAAATTGGTCCTCACTCGACGAGCCCCATTTTAAATGAGTATTAGCCTTAGATTTCTAACCTTGTTCATATCCAATCCCTTTTAGTTGGTATTAGACTTCAAATTTATGGGTAATAGACTTTTCCCCCCAAAAATGATTGAACTTGGTTTTTGGAGGGGGTGTTAGCCTTGGATTTTCAGACAAATTGGTCCTGACTCGACGAGCCCCATTTTAAATGAGTATTAGCCTTAGATTTCTAACCTTGTTAATATCCAATCCCTTTTAGTTGGTAATAGACTTCAAATTTATGGGTAATAGACTTTTCCCCCTAAAATGATAGAACTTGGTTTTTGGAGTGGGTGTTAGCCTTGGATTTTCGGACAAATTGATCCTGACTTCACGAGCCCCATTTTAAATGATTATTAGCCTTAGATTTCTAACCTTGTTCATATCCAATCCCTTTTAGTTGGTATTAGACTTCAAATTTATGGGAATAGATGTTTCCCCCCAAAATGATAGAACTTGGTTTTTGGAGGGGGTGTTAGCCTTGGATTTTCAGACAAATTAGTCCTGACTCGACGAGCCCCATTTTAATTGAGTATTAGCCTTATATTTCTAACCTTTTTCATATCCAATCCCTTTTAGTTGGTATTAGACTTCAAATTTATGGGAATAGATGTTTCCCCCCAAAATGATTGAACTTGGTTTTTCGAAGGGGGTGTTAGACTTGGATTTTCGGGACAAATTGGTCCCTGACTCGACGAGCCCCCATTTTAAATGAGTATTAGGCTTAGATTTCTAACCTTGTTCATATCCAATCCCTTTTAGTTGGTATTAGACTTCAAATTTATGGGTAATAGACTTTTCCCCCCAAAATGATAGAACTTGGTTTTTGGAGGGGGTGTTAGCCTTGGATTTTCGGAAAAATTGGTCCTCACTCGACGAGCCTCATTTTAAATGACTATTAGCCTTAGATTCCTAACCTTGTTCATATCCAAGCCCTTTTATTTGGTATTAGACTTCAAATTTATGGGTAATAGACTTTTCCGCCCAAAATGATAGAACTTGGTTTTTGAAGGGGGTGTTAGCCTTGGATTTTTAGACAAATTGGTCCTGACTTCACGAGCCCCATTTTAAATGATTATTAGCCTTATATTTCTAACCTTGTTCATATCCAATCCCTTTTAGTTGGTATTAGACATCAAATTTATGGGAATAGATGTTTCCCCCCAAAATGATAGAACTTGGTTTTTGGAGGGGGTGTTAGCCTTGGATTATCAGACAAATTGGTCCTGACTCGACGAGCCCCATTTTAAATGAGTATTAGCCTTATATTTATAAACTTGTTCATATCCAATCCCTTTTAGTTGGTATTAGACTTCAAATTTATGGGTAATAGACTTTTCCCCCCGAAATGATAGAACTTGGTTTTTGAAGGGGGTGTTGGCCTTGGATTTTCGGACAAATTGGTCGTGACTCGACGAGCCTCATTTTAAATGAGTATTAGCCTTAGATTTCTAACCTTGTTCATATCCAAGCCCTTTTATTTGGTATTAGACTTCAAATTTATGGGTAATAGACTTTTCCCCCCAAAATGATAGAACTTGGTTTTCGAAGGGGGTGTTAGCCTTGGATTTTCTGAAAAATTGGTCCTGATTTGACGAGCCCCATTTTAAATGATTATTAGCCTTAGATTTCTAACCTTGTTCATATCCAATCCCTTTCAGTTGCTATTAGACTTCAAATTTATGGGAATAGATGTTTCCCCCCAAAATGATAGAACTTGGTTTTTGGAGGGGGTGTTAGCCATGGATTTTCAGACAAATTGGTCCTGACTCGACGAGCCCTATTTTAAATGAGTATTAGCCTTAGATTTCTAACCTTGTTCATATCCAATCCCTCTTAGTTGGTATTAGACTTCAAATTTATGGGTAATAGACTTTTTCCCCCAAAATGATAGAACTTGGTTTTTGGAGGGGCTGTTAGCCTTGGATTTTCGGACAAATTGGTCCTCACTCGACGAGCCTCATTTTAAATGAGTATTAGCCTTAGATTCCTAACCTTGTTCATATCCAAGCCCTTTTATTTGGTATTAGACTTCAAATTTATGGGTAATAGACTTTTCCCCCCAAAATGATAGAACTTGGTTTTTGAAGGGGGTGTTAGCCTTGGATTTTTAGACAAATTGGTCCTCACTCGACGAGCCCCATTTTAAATGAGTATTAGCCTTAGATTTCTAACCTTGTTCATATCCAATCCCTTTTAGTTGGTATTAGACTTCAAATTTATGGGTAATAGACTTTTCCCCCCAAAAATGATTGAACTTGGTTTTTGGAGGGGGTGTTAGCCTTGGATTTTCAGACAAATTGGTCCTGACTCGACGAGCCCCATTTTAAATGAGTATTAGCCTTAGATTTCTAACCTTGTTCATATCCAATCCCTTTTAGTTGGTATTAGACTTCAAATTTATGGGTAATAGACTTTCCCCCCCAAAATGATAGAACTTGGTTTTGGGAGGGGGTGTTAGCCTTGGATTTTCGAACAAATTGGTCCTGACTTCACGAGCCCCATTTTAAATGAGTATTAGCCTTAGATTTCTAACCTTGTTCATATCCAATCCCTTTTAGTTGGTATTAGACTTCAAATTTATGGGTAATAGACTTTTCCCCCAAACATGATTGAACTTTGTTTTTGGAGGGGGTGTTAGCCTTGGATTTTCGGACAAATTGGTCCTGACTCGACAAGCCCCATTTTAAAAGAGTATTAGCCTTAGATTTCTAACCTTGTTCATATCCAATCCCTTTTTTTTGGTATTAGACTTCAAATTTATGGGTAATAGACTTTTCCCCCCAAAATGATAGAACTTGGTTTTTGGAGGGGGTGTTAGCCTTGGATTTTCGGACAAATTGGTCCTGACTTCACGAGCCCCATTTTAAATGAGATATAGCCTTAGATTTGTAACCTTGTTCATATCCAATCCCTTTTTGTTGGTATTAGACTTCAAATTTATGGGTAATAGACTTTTCCCCCAAACATGATTGAACTTTGTTTTTGGAGGGGGTGTTAGCCTTGGATTTTCGGACAAATTGGTCCTGACTTCACGAGCCCCATTTTAAATGATTATTAGCCTTAGATTTCTAACCTTGTTCATATCCAATCCCTTTTAGTTGGTATTAGACTTCAAATTTATGGGAATAGATGTTTCCCCCCAAAATGATAGAACTTGGTTTTTGGAGGGGGTGTTAGCCTTGTATTTTCAGACAAATTGGTCCTGACTCGACGAGCCCCGTTTTAAATGAGTATTAGCCTTAGATTTCTAACCTTGTTCATATCCAATCCCTTTTAGTTGGTATTAGACTTCAAATTTATGGGTAATAGACTTTTTCCCCCAAAATGATAGAACTTGGTTTTTGGAGGGGGTGTTAGCCTTGGATTTTCGGACAAATTGGTCCTCACTCGACGAGCCTCATTTTAAATGAGTATTAGCCTTAGATTCCTAACCTTGTTCATATCCAAGCCCTTTTATTTGGTATTAGACTTCAAATTTATGGGTAATAGACTTTTCCCCCCAAAATGATAGAACTTGGTTTTTGAAGGGCGTGTTAGCCTTGGATTTTTAGACAAATTGGTCCTCACTCGACGAGCCCCATTTTAAATGAGTATTAGCCTTAGATTTCTAACCTTGTTCATATCCAATCCCTTTTAGTTGGTATTAGACTTCAAATTTATGGGTAATAGACTTTTCCCCCCAAAAATGATTGAACTTGGTTTTTGGAGGGGGTGTTAGCCTTGGATTTTCAGACAAATTGGTCCTGACTCGACGAGCCCCATTTTAATTGAGTATTAGCCTTAGATTTCTAACCTTGTTCATATCCAATCCCTTTTAGTTGGTATTAGACTTTAAATTTATGGGTAATAGACTTTTCCCCCTAAACTGATAGAACTTGGTTTTTGGAGGGGGTGTTAGCCTTGGATTTTCGGACAAATTGATCCTGACTTCACGAGCCACATTTTAAATGATTATTAGCCTTAGATTTCTAACCTTGTTCATATCCAATCCCTTTCAGTTGGTATTAGACTTCAAATTTATGGGAATAGATGTTTCCCCCCAAAATGATAGAACTTGGTTTTTGGAGGGGGTGTTAGCCATGGATTTTCAGACAAATTGGTCCTGACTCGACGAGCCCCATTTTAAATGAGTATTAGCCTTAGATTTCTAACCTTGTTCATATCCAATCCCTCTTAGTTGGTATTAGACTTCAAATTTATGGGTAATAGACTTTTTCCCCCAAAATGATAGAACTTGGTTTTTGGAGGGGCTGTTAGCCTTGGATTTTTGGACAAATTGGTCCTCACTCGACGAGCCTCATTTTAAATGAGTATTAGCCTTAGATTCCTAACCTTGTTCATATCCAAGCCCTTTTATTTGGTATTAGACTTCAAATTTATGGGTAATAGACTTTTCCCCCCAAAATGATAGAACTTGGTTTTTGAAAGGGGTGTTAGCCTTGGATTTTTAGACAAATTGGTCCTCACTCGACGAGCCCCATTTTAAATGAGTATTAGCCTTAGATTTCTAACCTTGTTCATATCCAATCCCTTTTAGTTGGTATTAGACTTCAAATTTATGGGTAATAGACTTTTCCCCCTAAAATGATAGAACATGGTTTTTGGAGGGGTTGTTTGCCTTGGATTTTCGGACAAATTGATCCTGACTTCATGATCCCCATTTTAAATGATTATTAGACTTAGATTTCTACCCTTGTTCATATCCAAGCCCTTTTATTTGGTATTAGACTTCAAATTTATGGGTAATAGACTTTTCCCCCCAAAATGATAGAACTTGGTTTTCGAAGGGGGTGTTAGCCTTGGATTTTCGGACAAATTGGTCCTGACTTCACGAGCCCCATTTTAAATGATTATTAGCCTTAGATTTCTAACCTTGTTCATATCTAATCCCTTTTAGTTGGTATTAGACTTCAAATTTATGGGAATAGATGTTTCCCCCCAAAATGATAGAACTTGGTTTTTGGAGGGGGTGTTAGCCTTGGATTTTCAGACAAATTGGTCCTGACTCGACGAGCCCCATTTTAAATGAGTATTAGCCTTAGATTTCTAACCTTGTTCATATCCAATCCCTTTTAGTTGGTATTAGACTTCAAATTTATGGGTAATAGACTTTCCCCCCCAAAATGATAGAACTTGGTTTTTGGAGGGGGTGTTAGCCTTGGATTTTCGAACAAATTGGTCCTGACTTCACGAGCCCCATTTTAAATGAGTATTAGCCTTAGATTTCTAACCTTGTTCATATCCAATCCCTTTTAGTTGGTATTAGACTTCAAATTTATGGGTAATAGACTTTTCCCCCAAACTTGATTGAACTTTGTTTTTGGAGGGGGTGTTAGCCTTGGATTTTCGGACAAATTGGTCCTGACTCGACAAGCCCCATTTTAAAAGAGTATTAGCCTTAGATTTCTAACCTTGTTCATATCCAATCCCTTTTTTTTGGTATTAGACTTCAAATTTATGGGTAATAGACTTTTCCCCCCAAAATGATAGAACTTGGTTTTTGGAGGGGGTGTTAGCCTTGAATTTTCGGACAAATTGGTCCTGACTTCACGAGCCCCATTTTAAATGAGATATAGCCTTAGATTTGTAACCTTGTCCATATCCAATCCCTTTTTGTTGGTATTAGACTTCAAATTTATGGGTAATAGACTTTTCCCCCAAACATGATTGAACTTTGTTTTTGGAGGGGGTGTTAGCCTTGGATTTTCGGACAAATTGGTCCTGACTTCACGAGCCCCATTTTAAATGATTATTAGCCTTAGATTTCTAACCTTGTTCATATCCAATCCCTTTTAGTTGGTATTAGACTTCAAATTTATGGGAATAGATGTTTCCCCCCAAAATGATAGAACTTGGGTTTTGGAGGGGGTGTTAGCCTTGGATTTTCAGACAAATTGGTCCTGACTCGACGAGCCCCGTTTTAAATGAGTATTAGCCTTAGATTTCTAACCTTGTTCATATCCAATCCCTTTTAGTTGGTATTAGACTTCAAATTTATGGGTAATAGACTTTTTCCCCCAAAATGATAGAACTTGGTTTTTGGAGGGGGTGTTAGCCTTGGATTTTCGGACAAATTGGTCCTCACTCGACGAGCCTCATTTTAAATGAGTATTAGCCTTAGATTCCTAACCTTGTTCATATCCAAGCCCTTTTATTTGGTATTAGACTTCAAATTTATGGGTAATAGACTTTTCCCCCCAAAATGATAGAACTTGGTTTTTGAAGGGCGTGTTAGCCTTGGATTTTTAGACAAATTGGTCCTCACTCGACGAGCCCCATTTTAAATGAGTATTAGCCTTAGATTTCTAACCTTGTTCATATCCAATCCCTTTTAGTTGGTATTAGACTTCAAATTTATGGGTAATAGACTTTTCCCTCTAAAATGATAGAACATGGTTTTTGGAGGGGTTGTTTGCCTTGGATTTTCGGACAAATTGATCCCGACTTCATGATCCCCATTTTAAATGATTATTAGACTTAGATTTCTACCCTTGTTCATATCCAAGCCCTTTTATTTGGTATTAGACTTCAAATTTATGGGTAATAGACTTTTCCCCCCAAAATGATAGAACTTGGTTTTCGAAGGGGGTGTTAGCCTTGGATTTTCGGACAAATTGGTCCTGACTTCACGAGCCCCATTTTAAATGATTATTAGCCTTAGATTTCTAACCTTGTTCATATCTAATCCCTTTTAGTTGGTATTAGACTTCAAATTTATGGGAATAGATGTTTCCCCCCAAAATGATAGAACTTGGTTTTTGGAGGGGGTGTTAGCCTTGGATTTTCAGACAAATTGGTCCTGACTCGACGAGCCCCATTTTAAATGAGTATTAGCCTTAGATTTCTAACCTTGTTCATATCCAATCCCTTTTAGTTGGTATTAGACTTCAAATTTATGGGAATAGCTGTTTCCCCCCAAAATGATTGAACTTGGTTTTCGAAGGGGGTGTTAGCCTTGGATTTTCAGACAAATTGGTCCTGACTCGACGAGCCCCATTTTAAATGAGTATTAGGCTTAGATTTCTAACCTTGTTCATATCCAATCCCTTTTAGTTGGTATTAGACTTCAAATTTATGGGTAATAGACTTTTCCCCCCAAAATGATAGAACTTGGTTTTTGGAGGGGGTGTTAGCCTTGGATTTTCGGAAAAATTGGTCCTCACTCGACGAGCCTCATTTTAAATGACTATTAGCCTTAGATTCCTAACCTTGTTCATATCCAAGCCCTTTTATTTGGTATTAGACTTCAAATTTATGGGTAATAGACTTTTCCGCCCAAAATGATAGAACTTGGTTTTTCAAGGGGGTGTTAGGCTTGGATTTTTAGACAAATTGGTCTTGACTTCACGAGCCCCATTTTAAATGATTATTAGGCTTAGATTTCTAACCTTGTTCATATCCAATCCCTTTCAGTTGGTATTAGACTTCAAATTTATGGGAATAGATGTTTCCCCCCAAAATGATAGAACTTGGTTTTTGGAGGGGGTGTTAGCCTTGGATTATCAGACAAATTGGTCCTGACTCGACGAGCCCCATTTTAAATGAGTATTAGCCTTAGATTTATAACCTTGTTCATATCCAATCCCTTTTTGTTGGTATTAGACTTCAAATTTATGGGTAATATACTTTCCCCCCCAAAATGATAGAACTTGGTTTTTGGAGGGGGTGTTAGCCTTGGATTTTCGGACAAATTGGTCCTCACTCGACGAGCCTCATTTTAAATGAGTATTAGCCTTAGATTCCTAACCTTGTTCATATCCAAGCCCTTTTATTTGGTATTAGACTTCAAATTTATGGGTAATAGACTTTCCCCCCCAAAAATGATTGAACTTGGTTTTTGGAGGGGGTGTTAGCCTTGGATTTTCAGACAAATTGGTCCTGACTCGACGAGCCCCATTTTAAATGAGTATTAGCCTTAGATTTCTAACCTTGTTCATATCCAATCCCTTTTAGTTGGTATTAGACTTCAAATTTATGGGTAATATACTTTTCCCCCCGAAATGATAGAACTTGGTTTTTGGAGGGGGTGTTAGCCTTGGATTTTCGGACAAATTGGTCGTGACTCGACGAGCCTCATTTTAAATGAGTATTAGCCTTAGATTTCTAACCTTGTTCATATCCAAGCCCTTTTATTTGGTATTAGACTTCAAACTTATGGGTAATAGACTTTTCCCCCCAAAATGATAGAACTTGGTTTTTCGAAGGGGGGTGTTAGCCTTGGATTTTTACGAAAAAATTGGTCATGATTTGACGAGCCCCATTTTAAATGATTATTAGCCTTAGATTTCTAACCTTGTTCATATCCAATCCCTTTCAGTTGGTATTAGACTTCAAATTTATGGGAATAGATGTTTCCCCCCAAAATGATAGAACTTGGTTTTTGGAGGGGTGTTAGCCTTGGATTTTTCGGACAAATTGGTCCCGACTCGACGAGCCCCGTTTTAAATGAGTATTAGCCTTAGATTTCTAACCTTGTTCATATCCAATCCCTTTTAGTTGGTATTAGACTTCAAATTTATGGGAATAGATGTTTCCCCCCAAAATGATAGAACTTGGTTTTTGGAGGGGGTGTTAGCCTTGGATTTTCGGACAAATTGGTCCTCACTCGACGAGCCTCATTTTAAATGAGTATTAGCCTTAGATTCCTAACCTTGTTCATATCCAAGCCCTTTTATTTGGTATTAGACTTCAAATTTATGGGTAATAGACTTTTCCCCCCAAAATGATAGAACTTGGTTTTTGAAGGGCGTGTTAGCCTTGGATTTTTAGACAAATTGGTCCTCACTCGACGAGCCCCATTTTAAATGAGTATTAGCCTTAGATTTCTAACCTTGTTCATATCCAATCCCTTTTAGTTGGTATTAGACTTCAAATTTATGGGTAATAGACTTTTCCCCCCAAAAATGATTGAACTTGGTTTTTGGAGGGGGTGTTAGCCTTGGATTTTCAGACAAATTGGTCCTGACTCGACGAGCCCCATTTTAATTGAGTATTAGCCTTAGATTTCTAACCTTGTTCATATCCAATCCCTTTTAGTTGGTATTAGACTTCAAATTTATGGGTAATAGACTTTTTCCCCCAAAATGATAGAACTTGGTTTTTTGAGGGGGTGTTAGCCTTGGATTTTCGGAAAAATTGGTCCTCACTCGACGAGCCTCATTTTAAATGACTATTAGCCTTAGATTCCTAACCTTGTTCATATCCAAGCCCTTTTATTTGGTATTAGAATTCAAATTTATGGGTAATAGACCTTTCCGCCCAAAATGATAGAACTTGGTTTTTCAAGGGGGTGTTAGCCTTGGATTTTTAGACAAATTGGTCTTGACTTCACGAGCCCCATTTTAAATGATTATTAGGCTTAGATTTCTAACCTTGTTCATATCCAATCCCTTTTAGTTGGTATTAGACTTCAAATTTATGGGAATAGATGTTTCCCCCCAAAATGATAGAACTTGGTTTTTGGAGGGGGTGTTAGCCTTGGATTATCAGACAAATTGGTCCTGACTCGACGAGCCCCATTTTAAATGAGTATTAGCCTTAGATTTCTAACCTTGTTCATATCCAATCCCTTTTAGTTGGTATTAGACTTCAAATTTATGGGTAATATACTTTTCCCCCCGAAATGATAGAACTTGGTTTTTGGAGGGGGTGTTAGCCTTGGATTTTCGGACAAATTGGTCGTGACTCGACGAGCCTCATTTTAAATGAGTATTAGCCTTAGATTTCTAACCTTGTTCATATCCAAGCCCTTTTATTTGGTATTAGACTTCAAATTTATGGGTAATAGACTTTTCCCCCCAAAATGATAGAACTTGGTTTTCGAAGGGGGTGTTAGCCTTGGATTTTCTGAAAAATTGGTCCTGATTTGACGAGCCCCATTTTAAATGATTATTAGCCTTAGATTTCTAACCTTGTTCATATCCAATCCCTTTCAGTTGGTATTAGACTTCAAATTTATGGGAATAGATGTTTCCCCCCAAAATGATAGAACTTGGTTTTTGGAGGGGGTGTTAGCCATGGATTTTCAGACAAATTGGTCCTGACTCAACGAGCCCCATTTTAAATGAGTATTAGCCTTAGATTTATAACCTTGTTCATATCCAATCCCTCTTAGTTGGTATTAGACTTCAAATTTATGGGTAATAGACTTTTTCCCCCAAAATGATAGAACTTGGTTTTTGGAGGGGGTGTTAGCCTTGGATTTTCGGACAAATTGGTCCTCACTCGACGAGCCTCATTTTAAATGAGTATTAGCCTTAGATTCCTAACCTTGTTCATATCCAAGCCCTTTTATTTGGTATTAGACTTCAAATTTATGGGTAATAGACTTTCCCCCCCAAAAATGATTGAACTTGGTTTTTGGAGGGGGTGTTAGCCTTGGATTTTCAGACAAATTGGTCCTAACTCGACGAGCCCCATTTTAAATGAGTATTAGCCTTAGATTTCTAACCTTGTTCATATCCAATCCTTTTTAGTTGGTATTAGACTTCAAATTTATGGGTAATAGACTTTTCCCCCTAAAATGATAGAACATGGTTTTTGGAGGGGGTGTTAGCCTTGGATTTTCGGACAAATTGATCCTGACTTCATGATCCCCATTTTAAATGATTATTAGACTTAGATTTCTAACCTTGTTCATATCCAAGCCCTTTTATTTGGTATTAGACTTCAAATTTATGGGTAATAGACTTTTCCCCCCTAAATGATAGAACTTGGTTTTCGAAGGGGGTGTTAGCCTTGGATTTTCGGACATATTGGTCCTGACTTCACGAGCCCCATTTTAAATGATTATTAGCCTTAGAT
The DNA here is from genome assembly GCA_029030765.1 of Salix suchowensis. Classification (NCBI taxonomy): domain Eukaryota; kingdom Viridiplantae; phylum Streptophyta; class Magnoliopsida; order Malpighiales; family Salicaceae; genus Salix; species Salix suchowensis. Next base: position 16,000,239 of record CM054991.1, read on the forward strand.
TTCTAACCTTGTTCATATCCAATCCCTTTTAGTTGGTATTAGACTTCAAATTTATGGGAATAGATGTTTCCCCCCAAAATGATAGAACTTGGTTTTTGGAGGGGGTGTTAGCCTTGGATTTTCAGACAAATTGGTCCTGACTCGACGAGCCCCATTTTAAATGAGTATTAGCCTTAGATTTCTAACCTTGTTCATATCCAATCCCTTTTAGTTGGTATTATACTTCAAATTTATGGGAATAGATGTTTCCCCAAAATG
>CM054991.1:16000996-16018412 GCA_029030765.1 Salix suchowensis
CTACAAATTTATGGGTAATACACTTTTCTCCCAAACATGGTTGAACTTGGTTTTTGGAGGGGGTGTTAGCCTTGGATTTTCGGTCAAATTGATCCAGACTCGACGAGCCCCATTTAAATGAGTATTAGCCTTATATTTATAACCTTGTTCATATCCAAGAACCTTTAGTTGGTATTAGACTTTAAATTTATGGGAAATACACTTTTCTCCCAAACATGGTTGAACTTGGTTTTTGGAGGGGGTGTTAGCCTTGGATTTTCGGTCAAATTGATCCCGACTCGACGAGCCCCCATTTAAATGAGTATTAGCCTTATATTTCTAACCTTGTTCATATCCAAGAGCTTTTAGTTGGTATTAGACTTTAAATTTATGGGTAATACACTTTTCTCCCAAACATGGTTGAACTTGGTTTTTGGAGGGGGTGTTAGCCTTGGATTTTCGGTCAAATTGATCCTGACTCGACGAGCCCCATTTAAATGAGTATTAGCCTTATATTTTTAACCTTGTTCATATCCAATAGCTTTTAGTTGGTATTAGACTTCAAATTTATGGGTAATACACTTTTCTCCCAAACATGGTTGAACTTGGTTTTTGGAGGGGGTGTTAGCCTTGTATTTTTCGGTCAAATTGATCCCGACTCGACGAGCCCCCATTTAAATGAGTATTAGCCTTATATTTATAACCTTGTTCATATACAAGAACCTTTAGTTGGTATTAGACTTTAAATTTATGGGTAATACACTTTTCTCCCAAACATGGTTGAAATTGGTTTTTGGAGGGGGTGTTAGCCTTGGATTTTCGGTCAAATTGATCCTGACTCGACGAGCCCCATTTAAATGACTATTAGCCTTATATTTCTAACCTTGTTCATATCCAAGACCCTTTAGTTGGTATTAGACTTCAAATTTATGGGTAATACACTTTTCTCCCAAACATGGTTGAACTTGGTTTTTGGAGGGGGTGTTAGCCTTGGATTTTCGGTCAAATTGATCCCTGACTCGACGAGCCCACATTTAAATGAGTATTAGCCTTATATTTCTAACCTTGTTCATATCCAAGAGCTTTTAGTTGGTATTAGGTTTCAAATTTATGGGTAATACACTTTTCTCCCAAACATGGTTGAACTTGGTTTTTGGAGGGGGTGTTAGCCTTGGATTTTCGGTCAAATTGATCCTGACTCGACGAGCCCCATTTAAATGAGTATTAGCCTTATATTTCTAACCTTGTTCATATCCAAGACCCTTTAGTTGGTATTAGACTTTAAATTTATGGGAAATACACTTTTCTCCCAAACATGGTTGAACTTGGTTTTTGGAGGGGGTGTTAGACTTGGATTTTCGGTCAAATTGATCCTCACTCGACGAGCCCCATTTAAATGAGTATTAGCCTTATATTTCTAACCTTGTTCATATCCAAGAGCTTTTAGTTGGTATTAGACTTTAAATTTATGGGTAATACACTTTTCTCCCAAACATGGTTGAACTTGGTTTTTGGAGGGGGTGTTAGCCTTGGATTTTCGGTCAAATTGATCCTGACTCGACGAGCCCCATTTAAATGAGTATTAGCCTTATATTTTTAACCTTGTTCATATCCAATAGCTTTTAGTTGGTATTAGACTTCAAATTTATGGGTAATACACTTTTCTCCCAAACATGGTTGAACTTGGTTTTTGGAGGGGGTGTTAGCCTTGTATTTTCTGGGTCAAATTGATCCTGACTCGACGAGCCCCATTTAAATGAGTATTAGCCTTATATTTATAACCTTGTTCATATCCAAGAACCTTTAGTTGGTATTAGACTTTAAATTTATGGGAAATACACTTTTCTCCCAAACATGGTTGAACTTGGTTTTTGGAGGGGGTGTTAGCCTTGGATTTTCTGGGTCAAATTGATCCCGACTCGACGAGCCCCATTTAAATGAGTATTAGCCTTATATTTCTAACCTTTTTCATATCCAAGACCCTTTAGTTGGTATTAGACTTCAAATTTATGGGTAATACACTTTTCTCCCAAACATGGTTGAACTTGGTTTTTGGAGGGGGTGTTAGGCTTGTATTTTCGGTCAAATTGATCCTGACTCGACGAGCCCCATTTAAATGAGTATTAGCCTTATATTTATAACCTTGTTCATATCCAAGAACCTTTAGTTGGTATTAGACTTTAAATTTATAGGAAATACACTTTTCTCCCAAACATGGTTGAACTTGGTTTTTGGAGGGGGTGTTAGCCTTGGATTTTCGGTCAAATTGATCCTGACTCGACGAGCCCCATTTAAATGAGTATTAGCCTTATATTTCTAACCTTGTTCATATCCAAGAGCTTTTAGTTGGTTTTAGACTTCAAATTTATGGGTAATACACTTTTCTCCCAAACATGGTTGAACTTGGTTTTTGGAGGGGGTGTTAGCCTTGGATTTTCGGTCAAATTGATCCTGACTCGACGAGCCCCATTTAAATGAGTATTAGCCTTATATTTCTAACCTTTTTCATATCCAAGAGCTTTTAGTTGGTATTAGACTTCAAATTTATGGGTAATACACTTTTCTCCCAAACATGGTTGAACTTGGTTTTTGGAGGGGGTGTTAGCCTTGGATTTTCGGTCAAATTGATCCTGACTTGACGAGGCCCATTTATATGAGTATTAGCCTTATATTTCTAACCTTGTTCATATCCAAGACCCTTTAGTTGATATTAGACTTCAAATTTATGGGTAATACACTTATCTCCCAAACATGGTTGAACTTGGTTTTTGGAGGGGGTGTTAGCCTTGTATTTTCTGGGTCAAATTGATCCCGACTCGACGAGCCCCATTTAAATGACTATTAGCCTTATATTTCTAACCTTGTTCATATCCAAGACCCTTTAGTTGGTATTAGACTTCAAATTTATGGGTAATACACTTTTCTCCCAAACATGGTTGAACTTGGTTTTTGGAGGGGGTGTTAGCCTTGGATTTTCGGTCAAATTGATCCTGACTCGACGAGCCACATTTAAATGAGTATTAGCCTTATATTTCTAACCTTGTTCATATCCAAGAGCTTTTAGTTGGTATTAGGTTTCAAATTTATGGGTAATACACTTTTCTCCCAAACATGGTTGAACTTGGTTTTTGGAGGGGGTGTTAGCCTTGGATTTTCGGTCAAATTGATCCTGACTCGACGAGCCCCATTTAAATGAGTATTAGCCTTATATTTCTAACCTTGTTCATATCCAAGACCCTTTAGTTGGTATTAGACTTTAAATTTATGGGAAATACACTTTTCTCCCAAACATGGTTGAACTTGGTTTTTGGAGGGGGTGTTAGACTTGGATTTTCGGTCAAATTGATCCTCACTCGACGAGCCCCATTTAAATGAGTATTAGCCTTATATTTCTAACCTTGTTCATATCCAAGAGCTTTTAGTTGGTATTAGACTACAAATTTATGGGTAATACACTTTTCTCCCAAACATGGTTGAACTTGGTTTTTGGAGGGGGTGTTAGCCTTGTATTTTTCGATCAAATTGATCCTGACTCGACGAGCCCCATTTAAATGAGTATTAGCCTTATATTTATAACCTTGTTCATATCCAAGAACCTTTAGTTGGTATTAGACTTTAAATTTATGGGAAATACACTTTTCTCCCAAACATGGTTGAACTTGGTTTTTGGAGGGGGTGTTAGCCTTGGATTTTCGGTCAAATTGATCCTGACTCGACGAGCCCCCATTTAAATGAGTATTAGCCTTATATTTCTAACCTTGTTCATATCCAAGAGCTTTTAGTTGGTATTAGACTTTAAATTTATGGGTAATACACTTTTCTCCCAAACATGGTTGAACTTGGTTTTTGGAGGGGGTGTTAGCCTTGGATTTTCGGTCAAATTGATCCTGACTCGACGAGCCCCATTTAAATGAGTATTAGCCTTATATTTTTAACCTTGTTCATATCCAATAGCTTTTAGTTGGTATTAGACTTCAAATTTATGGGTAATACACTTTTCTCCCAAACATGGTTGAACTTGGTTTTTGGAGGGGGTGTTAGCCTTGTATTTTCGGTCAAATTGATCCTGACTCGACGAGCCCCATTTAAATGAGTATTAGCCTTATATTTATAACCTTGTTCATATACAAGAACCTTTAGTTGGTATTAGACTTTAAATTTATGGGTAATACACTTTTCTCCCAAACATGGTTGAAATTGGTTTTTGGAGGGGGTGTTAGCCTTGGATTTTCGGTCAAATTGATCCTGACTCGACGAGCCCCATTTAAATGACTATTAGCCTTATATTTCTAACCTTGTTCATATCCAAGACCCTTTAGTTGGTATTAGACTTCAAATTTATGGGTAATACACTTTTCTCCCAAACATGGTTGAACTTGGTTTTTGGAGGGGGTGTTAGCCTTGGATTTTCGGTCAAATTGATCCTGACTCGACGAGCCACATTTAAATGAGTATTAGCCTTATATTTCTAACCTTGTTCATATCCAAGAGCTTTTAGTTGGTATTAGGTTTCAAATTTATGGGTAATACACTTTTCTCCCAAACATGGTTGAACTTGGTTTTTGGAGGGGGTGTTAGCCTTGGATTTTCGGTCAAATTGATCCTCGACTCGACGAGCCCCATTTAAATGAGTATTAGCCTTATATTTCTAACCTTGTTCATATCCAAGACCCTTTAGTTGGTATTAGACTTTAAATTTATGGGAAATACACTTTTCTCCCAAACATGGTTGAACTTGGTTTTTGGAGGGGGTGTTAGACTTGGATTTTCGGTCAAATTGATCCTCACTCGACGAGCCCCATTTAAATGAGTATTAGCCTTATATTTCTAACCTTGTTCATATCCAAGAGCTTTTAGTTGGTATTAGACTACAAATTTATGGGTAATACACTTTTCTCCCAAACATGGTTGAACTTGGTTTTTGGAGGGGGTGTTAGCCTTGGATTTTCGGTCAAATTGATCCAGACTCGACGAGCCCCATTTAAATGAGTATTAGCCTTATATTTATAACCTTGTTCATATCCAAGAACCTTTAGTTGGTATTAGACTTTAAATTTATGGGAAATACACTTTTCTCCCAAACATGGTTGAACTTGGTTTTTGGAGGGGGTGTTAGCCTTGGATTTTCGGTCAAATTGATCCTGACTCGACGAGCCCCATTTAAATGAGTATTAGCCTTATATTTCTAACCTTGTTCATATCCAAGAGCTTTTAGTTGGTATTAGACTTTAAATTTATGGGTAATACACTTTTCTCCCAAACATGGTTGAACTTGGTTTTTGGAGGGGGTGTTAGCCTTGGATTTTCGGTCAAATTGATCCTGACTCGACGAGCCCCCATTTAAATGAGTATTAGCCTTATATTTTTTAACCTTGTTCATATCCAATAGCTTTTAGTTGGTATTAGACTTCAAATTTATGGGTAATACACTTTTCTCCCAAACATGGTTGAACTTGGTTTTTTGGAGGGGGGGGGTGTTAGCCTTGTATTTTCGGTCAAATTGATCCTGACTCGACGAGCCCCATTTAAATGAGTATTAGCCTTATATTTATAACCTTGTTCATATACAAGAACCTTTAGTTGGTATTAGACTTTAAATTTATGGGTAATACACTTTTCTCCCAAACATGGTTGAAATTGGTTTTTGGAGGGGGTGTTAGCCTTGGATTTTCGGTCAAATTGATCCTGACTCGACGAGCCCCATTTAAATGAGTATTAGCCTTATATTTCTAACCTTTTTCATATCCAAGACCCTTTAGTTGGTATTAGACTTCAAATTTATGGGTAATACACTTTTCTCCCAAACATGGTTGAACTTGGTTTTTGGAGGGGGTGTTAGGCTTGTATTTTCGGTCAAATTGATCCTGACTCGACGAGCCTCATTTAAATGAGTATTAGCCTTATATTTATAACCTTGTTCATATCCAAGAACATTTAGTTGGTATTAGACTTTAAATTTATGGGAAATACACTTTTCTCCCAAACATGGTTGAACTTGGTTTTTGGAGGGGGTGTTAGCCTTGGATTTTCGGTCAAATTGATCCTGACTCGACGAGCCCCATTTAAATGAGTATTAGCCTTATATTTCTAACCTTGTTCATATCCAAGAGCTTTTAGTTGGTTTTAGACTTCAAATTTATGGGTAATACACTTTTCTCCCAAACATGGTTGAACTTGGTTTTTGGAGGGGGTGTTAGCCTTGGATTTTAGTTCAAATTGATCCTGACTCGACGAGCCCCATTTAAATGAGTATTAACCTTATATTTCTAACCTTTTTCATATACAAGAGCTTTTTGTTGGTATTAGACTTCAAATTTATGGGTAATACACTTTTCTCCCAAACATGGTTGAACTTGGTTTTTGGAGGGGGTGTTAGCCTTGGATTTTCGGTCAAATTGATCCTGACTTGACGAGGCCCATTTATATGAGTATTAGCCTTATATTTCTAACATTGTTCATATCCAAGACCCTTTAGTTTATATTAGACTTCAAATTTATGGGTAATACACTTTTCTCCCAAACATGGTTGAACTTGGTTTTTGGAGGGGGTGTTAGCCTTGTATTTTCGGTCAAATTGATCCTGACTCGACGAGCCCCATTTAAATGAGTATTAGCCTTATATTTCTAACCTTGTTCATATCCAAGACCCTTTAGTTGGTATTAGACTTCAAATTTATGGGTAATACACTTTTCTCCCAAACATGGTTGAACTTGGTTTTTGGAGGGGGGTGTTAGCCTTGGATTTTCTGGGTCAAATTGATCCTGACTCGACGAGCCACATTTAAATGAGTATTAGCCTTATATTTCTAACCTTGTTCATATCCAAGAGCTTTTAGTTGGTATTAGACTTCAAATTTATGGGTAATACACTTTTCTCCCAAACATGGTTGAACTTGGTTTTTGGAGGGGGTGTTAGCCTTGGATTTTCTGGTCAAATTGATCCCGACTCGACGAGCCCCATTTAAATGAGTATTAGCCTTATATTTCTAACCTTGTTCATATCCAAGACCCTTTAGTTGGTATTAGACTTTAAATTTATGGGAAATACACTTTTCTCCCAAACATGGTTGAACTAGGTTTTTGGAGGGGGTGTTAGACTTGGATTTTCGGTCAAATTGATCCTCACTCGACGAGCCCCCATTTAAATGAGTATTAGCCTTATATTTCTAACCTTGTTCATATCCAAGACCCTTTAGTTTGTATTAGAATTCAAATTATGGGTAATACACTTTTCACCCAAACATGGTCGAACTTGGTTTTTTGGAGGAGGTGTTAGCCTTGGATTTTCGGTCAAATTGATCCCCGACTCGACGAGCCCCTATTTAAATGAGTATTAGCCTTATATTTCTAACCTTGTTCATATCCAAGAGCTTTTAGTTGGTATTAGACTTCAAATTTATGGGTAATACACTTTTCTCCCAAACATGGTTGAACTTGGTTTTTGGAGGGGGTGTTAGCCTTGGATTTTCGGTCAAATTGATCCTGACTCGACGAGCCCCATTTAAATGAGTATTAGCCTTATATTTCTAACCTTGTTCTTATCCAAGACCCTTTAGTTGGTATTAGACTTTAAATTTATGGGAAATACACTTTTCTCCCAAACATGGTTGAACTTGGTTTTTGGAGGGGGTGTTAGCCTTGGTTTTTCGGTCAAATTGATCCTCACTCGACGAGCCCCATTTAAATGAGTATTAGCCTTATATATCTAACCTTTTTCATATCCAAGACCCTTTAGTTTGTATTAGACTTCAAATTATGGGTAATACACTTTTCTCCCAAACATGGCTGAACTTGGTTTTTGGAGGAGGTGTTAGCCTTGGATTTTCGTTCAAATTGATCCTGACTCGACGAGCCCCATTTAAATGAGTATTAGCCTTATATTTCTAACCTTGTTCATATCCAAGAGCTTTTAGTTGGTATTAGACTTCAAATTTATGGGTAATACACTTTTCTCCCAAACATGGTTGAACTTGGTTTTTGGAGGGGGTGTTAGCCTTGGATTTTCGGTCAAATTGATCCTGACTCGACGAGCCCCATTTAAATGAGTATTAGCCTTATATTTCTAACCTTGTTCATATCCAAGACCCTTTAGTTGGTATTAGACTTCAAATTTATGGGAAATACACTTTTCTCCCAAACATGGTTGAACTTGGTTTTTGGAGGGGGTGTTAGCCTTGTATTTTCGGTCAAATTGATCCTGACTCGACAAGCCCCATTTAAATGAGTATTAGCCTTATATTTCTAACCTTGTTCATATCCAAGAGCTTTTAGTTGGTATTAGACTTCAAAATTATGGGTAATACACTTTTCTCCCAAACATGGTTGAACTTGGTTTTTGGAGGGGGTGTTAGCCTTGGATTTTCGGTCAAATTGATCCTGAGTCGACGAGCCCCATTTAAATGAGTATTAGCCTTATATTTCTAACCTTGTTCATATCCAAGACCCTTTAGTTGGTATTAGACTTCAAATTTATGGGTAATACACTTTTCTCCCAAACATGGTTGAACTTGGTTTTTGGACGGGGTGTTAGCCTTGGATTTTCGGTTAAATTGATCCTGACTCGACGAGCCCCCTTGAAATGAGTATTAGCCTCATATTTCTAACCTTGTTCATATCCAAGAGCTTTTAGTTTGTATTAGACTTCAAATTTATGGGTAATACACTTTTCTCCCAAACGTGGTTGAACTTGGTTTTTGGAGGGGGTGTTAGCCTTGGATTTTCGGTCAAATTGATCCTGACTCGACGAGCCCCATTTAAATGAGTATTAGCCTTATATTTCTAACCTTGTTCATATCCAAGACCCTTTAGTTGGTATTAGACTTCAAATATACGGGTAATACACTTTTCTCCCAAACATGGTTGAACTTGGTTTTTGGAGGGGGTGTTAGCCTTGGATTTTCGGTCAAATTGATCCTGACTCGACGAGCCCCATTTAAATGAGTATTAGCCTTATATTTCTAACCTTGTTCATATACAAGACCCTTTAGTTGGTATTAGACTTCAAATTTATGGGTAATACACTTTTCTCCCAAACGTGGTTGAACTTGGTTTTTGGAGGGGGTGTTAGCCTTGGATTTTCGGTCAAATTGATCCTGACTCGACGAGCCCCATTTAAATGAGTATTAGCCTTATATTTCTAACCTTGTTCATATCCAAGACCCTTTAGTTGGTATTAGACTTCAAATATACGGGTAATACACTTTTCTCCCAAACATGGTTGAACTTGGTTTTTTGGAGGGGGTGTTAGCCTTGGATTTTCGGTCAAATTGATCCTGACTCGACGAGCCCCATTTAAATGAGTATTAGCCTTATATTTCTAACCTTGTTCATATCCAAGACCCTTTAGTTGGTATTAGACTTCAAATTTATGGGTAATACACTTTTCTCCCAAACATGGGTGAACTTGGTTTTTGGAGGGGGTGTTAACCTTGGATTTTCGGTCAAATTGATCCTGAATCGACGAGCCCCATTTAAATGAGTATTAGCCTTATATTTCTAACCTTGTTCATATCCAAGACCCTTTAGTTGGTATTAGACTTCAAATATACGGGTAATACACTTTTCTCCCAAACATGGTTGAACTTGGTTTTTGGAGGGGGTGTTAGACTTGGATTTTCGGTCAAATTGATCCTCACTCGACGAGCCCCATTTAAATGAGTATTAGCCTTATATTTCTAACCTTGTTCATATCCAAGACCCTTTAGTTTGTATTAGAATTCAAATTATGGGTAATACACTTTTCACCCAAACATGGCTGAACTTGGTTTTTGGAGGAGGTGTTAGCCTTGGATTTTCGGTCAAATTGATCCTGACTCGACGAGCCCTATTTAAATGAGTATTAGCCTTATATTTCTAACCTTGTTCATATCCAAGAGCTTTTAGTTGGTATTAGACTTCAAATTTATGGGTAATACACTTTTCTCCCAAACATGGTTGAACTTGGTTTTTGGAGGGGGTGTTAGCCTTGGATTTTCGGTCAAATTGATCCTGACTCGACGAGCCCCATTTAAATGAGTATTAGCCTTATATTTCTAACCTTGTTCTTATCCAAGACCCTTTAGTTGGTATTAGACTTTAAATTTATGGGAAATACACTTTTCTCCCAAACATGGGTGAACTTGGTTTTTGGAGGGGGTGTTAGCCTCGGATTTTCGTTCAAATTGATCCTGACTCGACGAGCCCCATTTAAATGAGTATTAGCCTTATATTTCTAACCTTGTTCATATCCAAGAGCTTTTAGTTGGTATTAGACTTCAAATTTATGGGTAATACACTTTTCTCCCAAACATGGTTGAACTTGGTTTTTGGAGGGGGTGTTAGCCTTGGATTTTCGGTCAAATTGATCCTGACTCGACGAGCCCCATTTAAATGAGTATTAGCCTTATATTTCTAACCTTGTTCATATCCAAGACCCTTTAGTTGGTATTAGACTTCAAATATACGGGTAATACACTTTTCTCCCAAACATGGTTGAACTTGGTTTTTGGAGGGGGTGTTAGCCTTGGATTTTCGGTCAAATTGATCCCGACTCGACGAGCCCCCATTTAAATGAGTATTAGCCTTATATTTCTAACCTTGTTCATATCCAAGACCCTTTAGTTGGTATTAGACTTCAAATTTATGGGTAATACACTTTTCTCCCAAACACGGGTGAACTTGGTTTTTTGGAGGGGGTGTTAACCTTGGATTTTCGGTCAAATTGATCCCTGAATCGACGAGCCCCATTTAAATGAGTATTAGCCTTATATTTCTAACCTTGTTCATATCCAAGACCCTTTAGTTTGTATTAGACTTCAAATTTATGGGTAATACTCTTTTCTCCCAAACATGGGTGAACTTGGTTTTTTGGAGGGGGTGTTAGCCTTGGATTTTCGGTCAAATTGATCCCGACTCGACGAGCCCCCATTTAAATGAGTATTAGCCTTATATTTCTAAACTTGTTCATATCCAAGACCCTTTAGTTGGTATTAGACTTCAAATATATGGGTAATACACTTTTCTCCCAAACATGGTTGAACTTGGTTTTTGGAGGGGGTGTTAGCCTTGGATTTTCGGTCAAATTGATCCTGACTCGACGAGCCCCATTTAAATGAGTATTAGCCTTATATTTATAACCTTGTTCATATCCAAGACCCTTTAGTTGGTATTAGACTTCAAATTTATGGGTAATACACTTTTCTCCCAAACATGGTTGAACTTGGTTTTTGGAGGGGGTGTTAGCCTTGGATTTTCGGTCAAATTGATCCTCACTCGACGAGCCCCATTTAAATGAGTATTAGCCTTATATTTCTAACCTTGTTCATATACAAGACCCTTTAGTTTGTATTAGACTTCAAAATATGGGTAATACACATTTCACCCAAACATGGCTGAACTTGGTTTTTGGAGGAGGTGTTAGCCTTGGATTTTCGGTCAAATTGATCCTGACTCGACGAGCCCCATTTAAATGAGTATTAGCCTTATATTTCTAACCTTGTTCATATCCAAGAGCTTTTAGTTGGTATTAGACTTCAAAATTATGGGTAATACACTTTTCTCCCAAACATGGTTGAACTTGGTTTTTGGAGGGGGTGTTAGCCTTGGATTTTCGGTCAAATTGATCCTGACTCGACGAGCCCCATTTAAATGAGTATTAGCCTTATATTTCTAACCTTGTTCATATCCAAGACCCTTTAGTTGGTATTAGACTTCAAATTTATGGGTAATACACTTTTCTCCCAAACATGGTTGAACTTGGTTTTTGGAGGGGGTGTTAGCCTTGGATTTTCGGTCAAATTGATCCTCACTCGACGAGCCCCATTTAAATGAGTATTAGCCTTATATTTCTAACCTTGTTCATATCCAAGACCCTTTAGTTTGTATTAGACTTCAAATTATGGGTAATACACATTTCTCCCAAACATGGCTGAACTTGGTTTTTGGAGGAGGTGTTAGCCTTGGATTTTCGGTCAAATTGATCCTGACTCGACGAGCCCCATTTAAATGAGTATTAGCCTTATATTTCTAACCTTGTTCATATCCAAGACCCTTTAGTTGGTAGTAGACTTTAAATTTATGGAAATACACTTTTCTCCCAAACATGGTTGAACTTGGTTTTTGGAGGGGGTGTTAGCCTTGGATTTTCGGTCAAATTGATCCCCGACTCGACGAGCCCCATTTAAATGAGTATTAGCCTTATATTTCTAATCTTGTTCATATCCAAGACCCTTTAGTTGGTATTAGACTTCAAATATATGGGTAAAACACTTTTCTCCCAAACATGGTTGAACTTGGTTTTTGGAGGGGGTGTTAGCCTTGGATTTTCTGGTCAAATTGATCCCGACTCGACGAGCCCCATTTAAATGAGTATTAGCCTTATATTTCTAACCTTGTTCATATCCAAGACCCTTTAGTTGGTATTAGACTTCAAATTTATGGGTAATACACTTTTCTCCCAAACATGGTTGAACTTGGTTTTTGGAGGGGGTGTTAGCCTTGGATTTTCGGTCAAATTGATCCTGACTCGACGAGCCCCATTTAAATGAGTATTAGCCTTATATTTCTAACCTTGTTCATATCCAAGACCCTTTAGTTGGTATTAGACTTCAAATTTATGGGTAATACACTTTTCTCCCAAACATGGTTGAACTTGGTTTTTGGAGGGGGTGTTAGCCTTGGATTTTCGGTCAAATTGATCCTGACTCGACGAGCCACATTTAAATGAGTATTAGCCTTATATTTCTAACCTTGTTCATATCCAAGAGCTTTTAGTTGGTATTAGACTTCAAATTTATGGGTAATACACTTTTCTCCCAAACATGGTTGAACTTGGTTTTTGGAGGGGGTGTTAGCCTTGGATTTTCGGTCAAATTGATCCTGACTCGACGAGCCCCATTTAAATGAGTATTAGCCTTATATTTCTAACCTTGTTCATATCCAAGACCCTTTAGTTGGTATTAGACTTTAAATTTATGGGAAATACACTTTTCTCCCAAACATGGTTGAACTTGGTTTTTGGAGGGGGTGTTAGACTTGGATTTTCGGTCAAATTGATCCTCACTCGACGAGCCCCATTTAAATGAGTATTAGCCTTATATTTCTAACCTTGTTCATATCCAAGACCCTTTAGTTTGTATTAGAATTCAAATTATGGGTAATACACTTTTCACCCAAACATGGCTGAACTTGGTTTTTGGAGGAGGTGTTAGCCTTGGATTTTCGGTCAAATTGATCCTGACTCGACGAGCCCTATTTAAATGAGTATTAGCCTTATATTTCTAACCTTGTTCATATCCAAGAGCTTTTAGTTGGTATTAGACTTCAAATTTATGGGTAATACACTTTTCTCCCAAACATGGTTGAACTTGGTTTTTGGAGGGGGTGTTAGCCTTGGATTTTCGGTCAAATTGATCCTGACTCGACGAGCCCCATTTAAATGAGTATTAGCCTTATATTTCTAACCTTGTTCTTATCCAAGACCCTTTAGTTGGTATTAGACTTTAAATTTATGGGAAATACACTTTTCTCCCAAACATGGGTGAACTTGGTTTTTGGAGGGGGTGTTAGCCTTGGTTTTTCGGTCAAATTGATCCTCACTCGACGAGCCCCATTTAAATGAGTATTAGCCTTATATATCTAACCTTTTTCATATCCAAGACCCTTTAGTTTGTATTAGACTTCAAATTATGGGTAATACACTTTTCTCCCAAACATGGTCGAACTTGGTTTTTTGGAGGAGGTGTTAGCCTCGGATTTTCGCTCAAATTGATCCCCGACTCGACGAGCCCCATTTAAATGAGTATTAGCCTTATATTTCTAACCTTGTTCATATCCAAGAGCTTTTAGTTGGTATTAGACTTCAAATTTATGGGTAATACACTTTTCTCCCAAACATGGTTGAACTTGGTTTTTGGAGGGGGTGTTAGCCTTGGATTTTCGGTCAAATTGATCCTGACTCGACGAGCCCCATTTAAATGAGTATTAGCCTTATATTTCTAACCTTGTTCATATCCAAGACCCTTTAGTTGGTATTAGACTTCAAATATACGGGTAATACACTTTTCTCCCAAACATGGTTGAACTTGGTTTTTGGAGGGGGTGTTAGCCTTGGATTTTCGGTCAAATTGATCCTGACTCGACGAGCCCCATTTAAATGAGTATTAGCCTTATATTTCTAACCTTGTTCATATCCAAGACCCTTTAGTTGGTATTAGACTTCAAATTTATGGGTAATACACTTTTCTCCCAAACACGGGTGAACTTGGTTTTTGGAGGGGGTGTTAACCTTGGATTTTCGGTCAAATTGATCCTGAATCGACGAGCCCCATTTAAATGAGTATTAGCTTTATATTTCTAACCTTGTTCATATCCAAGACCCTTTAGTTTGTATTAGACTTCAAATTTATGGGTAATACTCTTTTCTCCCAAACATGGGTGAACTTGGTTTTTGGAGGGGGTGTTAGCCTTGGATTTTCGGTCAAATTGATCCTGACTCGACGAGCCCCATTTAAATGAGTATTAGCCTTATATTTCTAAACTTGTTCATATCCAAGACCCTTTAGTTGGTATTAGACTTCAAATATATGGGTAATACACTTTTCTCCCAAACATGGTTGAACTTGGTTTTTGGAGGGGGTGTTAGCCTTGGATTTTCGGTCAAATTGATCCTGACTCGACGAGCCCCATTTAAATGAGTATTAGCCTTATATTTATAACCTTGTTCATATCCAAGACCCTTTAGTTGGTATTAGACTTCAAATTTATGGGTAATACACTTTTCTCCCAAACATGGTTGAACTTGGTTTTTGGAGGGGGTGTTAGCCTTGGATTTTCGGTCAAATTGATCCTCACTCGACGAGCCCCATTTAAATGAGTATTAGCCTTATATTTCTAACCTTGTTCATATACAAGACCCTTTAGTTTGTATTAGACTTCAAAATATGGGTAATACACATTTCACCCAAACATGGCTGAACTTGGTTTTTGGAGGAGGTGTTAGCCTTGGATTTTTCGGTCAAATTGATCCCGACTCGACGAGCCCCCATTTAAATGAGTATTAGCCTTATATTTCTAACCTTGTTCATATCCAAGAGCTTTTAGTTGGTATTAGACTTCAAAATTATGGGTAATACACTTTTCTCCCAAACATGGTTGAACTTGGTTTTTGGAGGGGGTGTTAGCCTTGGATTTTCGGTCAAATTGATCCTGACTCGACGAGCCCCATTTAAATGAGTATTAGCCTTATATTTCTAACCTTGTTCATATCCAAGACCCTTTAGTTGGTATTAGACTTCAAATTTATGGGTAATACACTTTTCTCCCAAACATGGTTGAACTTGGTTTTTGGAGGGGGTGTTAGCCTTGGATTTTCGGTCAAATTGATCCTCACTCGACGAGCCCCATTTAAATGAGTATTAGCCTTATATTTCTAACCTTGTTCATATCCAAGAGCTTTTAGTTGGTATTAGACTTCAAAATTATGGGTAATACACTTTTCTCCCAAACATGGTTGAACTTGGTTTTTGGAGGGGGTGTTAGCCTTGGATTTTCGGTCAAATTGATCCCGACTCGACGAGCCCCCATTTAAATGAGTATTAGCCTTATATTTCTAACCTTGTTCATATCCAAGACCCTTTAGTTGGTATTAGACTTCAAATTTATGGGTAATACACTTTTCTCCCAAACATGGTTGAACTTGGTTTTTGGAGGGGGTGTTAGCCTTGGATTTTCGGTCAAATTGATCCTCACTCGACGAGCCCCCATTTAAATGAGTATTAGCCTTATATTTCTAACCTTGTTCATATCCAAGACCCTTTAGTTTGTATTAGACTTCAAATTATGGGTAATACACATTTCTCCCAAACATGGTTGAACTTGGTTTTTGGAGGAGGTGTTAGCCTTGGATTTTCTAGTCAAATTGATCCTGACTCGACGAGCCCCATTTAAATGAGTATTAGCCTTATATTTCTAACCTTGTTCATATCCAAGACCCTTTAGTTGGTAGTAGACTTTAAATTTATGGAAATACACTTTTCTCCCAAACATGGTTGAATTTGGTTTTTGGAGGGGGTGTTAGCCTTGGATTTTCGGTCAAATTGATCCTGACTCGACGAGCCCCATTTAAATGAGTATTAGCCTTATATTTCTAATCTTGTTCATATCCAAGACCCTTTAGTTGGTATTAGACTTCAAATATATGGGTAAAACACTTTTCTCCCAAACATGGTTGAACTTGGTTTTTGGAGGGGGTGTTAGCCTTGGATTTTCGGTCAAATTGATCCTGACTCGACGAGCCCCATTTAAATGAGTATTAGCCTTATATTTCTAACCTTGTTCATATCCAAGACCCTTTAGTTGGTATTAGACTTCAAATTTATGGGTAATACACTTTTCTCCCAAACAAGGTTGAACTTGGTTTTTGGAGGGGGTGTTAGCCTTGGATTTTCGGTCAAATTGATCCTGACTCGACGAGCCACATTTAAATGAGTATTAGCCTTATATTTCTAACCTTGTTCATATCCAAGAGCTTTTAGTTGGTATTAGACTTCAAATTTATGGGTAATACACTTTTCTCCCAAACATGGTTGAACTTGGTTTTTGGAGGGGGTGTTAGCCTTGGATTTTCGGTCAAATTGATCCTGACTCGACGAGCCCCCATTTAAATGAGTATTAGCCTTATATTTCTAACCTTGTTCATATCCAAGACCCTTTAGTTGGTATTAGACTTTAAATTTATGGGAAATACACTTTTCTCCCAAACATGGTTGAACTTGGTTTTTGGAGGGGGTGTTAGACTTGGATTTTCGGTCAAATTGATCCTCACTCGACGAGCCCCATTTAAATGAGTATTAGCCTTATATTTCTAACCTTGTTCATATCCAAGACCCTTTAGTTTGTATTAGAATTCAAATTATGGGTAATACACTTTTCACCCAAACATGGTCGAACTTGGTTTTTTGGAGGAGGTGTTAGCCTTGGATTTTCGGTCAAATTGATCCTGACTCGACGAGCCCTATTTAAATGAGTATTAGCCTTATATTTCTAACCTTGTTCATATCCAAGAGCTTTTAGTTGGTATTAGACTTCAAATTTATGGGTAATACACTTTTCTCCCAAACATGGTTGAACTTGGTTTTTGGAGGGGGTGTTAGCCTTGGATTTTCGGTCAAATTGATCCTGACTCGACGAGCCCCATTTAAATGAGTATTAGCCTTATATTTCTAACCTTGTTCTTATCCAAGACCCTTTAGTTGGTATTAGACTTTAAATTTATGGGAAATACACTTTTCTCCCAAACATGGGTGAACTTGGTTTTTGGAGGGGGTGTTAGCCTTGGTTTTTCGGTCAAATTGATCCTCACTCGACGAGCCCCATTTAAATGAGTATTAGCCTTATATATCTAACCTTTTTCATATCCAAGACCCTTTAGTTTGTATTAGACTTCAAATTATGGGTAATA
>CM054991.1:16018912-16069912 GCA_029030765.1 Salix suchowensis
TTGCCTTGGATTTTCGGACAAATTGGTCCTGACTCGACGAGCCCCATTTTAAATGAGTATTAGTCTTATATTTCTAACCTTGTTCATATCGAATACCTTTTAGTTGGTATTAGACTTCGAATTTATGGGTAATAGACTTTTCCCCCAAACATGATTGAACTTTGTGTTTGAAGGGGGTGTTTGCCTTGGATTTTCGGACAAATTGGTCCTGACTTCACGAGCCCCATTTTAAATGAGTATTTGGCTTAGATTTCTAACCTTGTTCATATCCAATACCTTTTAGTTGGTATTAGACTTCAAATTTATGGGTAATAGACTTTTCCCACCAAAATGATAGAACTTGGTTTTTGGAGGGGGTGTTAGCCTTGGATTTTCGGACAAATTGGTCCTGACTCGACGAGCCCCATTTTAAATGAGTATTAGCCTTAGATTTCTAACCTTGTTCATATCCAATACCTTTTAGTTGGTATTAGACTTCGAATTTATGGGTAATAGACTTTTCCCCCAAAAATGATTGAACTTGGTTTTTGGAGGGGGTGTTAACCTTGGATTTTCGGACAAATTGGTCCTGACTTCACGAGCCCCATTTTCAATGAGTATTAGCCTTAGATTTCTAACCTTGTTCATATCCAATACCTTTTATTTGGTATTAGACTTCAAATTTATGGGTAATAGACTTTTCCCCCCAAAATGATAGAACTTGGTTTTTGGAGGGGGTGTTAGCCTTGGATTTTCAGACAAATTGGTCCTGACTTGACGAGCCCCATTTTAAATGAGTATTAGTCTTAGATTTCTAACCTTGTTCATATCCTATACCTTTTAGTTGGTATTAGATTTCAAATTTATGGGTAATAGACTTTTCCCCCAAAAATGATTGAACTTGGTTTTTGGAGGGGGTGTTAGCCTTGGATTTTCGGACAAATTGATCATGACTCCACGAGCCCCATTTACATGAGTATTAGGCTTAGATTTATAACCTTGTTCATATCCAAGCCCTTTTAGTTGGTATTAGACTTCAAATTTATGGGTAATAGACTTTTCCCCCAAAAATGATTGAACTTGGTTTTTGGAGGGGGTGTTAGCCTTGGATTTTCGGACAAATTGGTCATGACTTCAAGAGCCCCATTTAAAATTAGTATTAGTCTTAGATTTATAACCTTGTTCATATCCAAGCCCTTTTAGTTGGTATTAGACTTCAAATTTTTGGGTAATAGACTTTTCCCCCAAATATGATTGAACTTTGTGTTTGGAGGGGGTGTTTGCCTTGGATTTTCGGACAAATTGGTCCTGACTCGACGAGCCCCATTTTAAATGAGTATTAGCCTTATATTTCTAACCTTGTTCATATCGAATACCTTTTAGTTGGTATTAGACTTCGAATTTATGGGTAATAGACTTTTCCCCCAAACATGATTGAACTTTGTGTTTGAAGGGGGTGTTTGCCTTGGATTTTCGGACAAATTGGTCCTGACTTCACGAGCCCCATTTTAAATGAGTATTTGGCTTAGATTTCTAACCTTGTTCATATCCAATACCTTTTAGTTGGTATTAGACTTCAAATTTATGGGTAATAGACTTTTCCCACCAAAATGATAGAATTTGGTTATTGGAGGGGGTGTTAGCCTTGGATTTTCGGACAAATTGATCATAACTCCACGAGCCCCATTTACATGAGTATTAGGCTTAGATTCTAACCTTGTTCATATCCAAGTCCTTTTAGTTGGTATTAGACTTCAAATTTATAGATAATAGACTTTTCCCCCCAAAATGATAGAACTTGGTTTTTAGAGGGGGTGTTAGCCTTGGATTTTCGGACAAATTGGTCCTGACTCGACGAGCCCCATTTTAAATGAGTATTAGCCTTAGATTTCTAACCTTGTTCATATCCTATACCTTTTAGTTGGTATTAGATTTCAAATTTATGGGTAATAGACTTTTCCCCCAAAAATGATTGAACTTGGTTTTTGGAGGGGGTGTTAGCCTTGGATTTTCGGACAAATTGGTCATGACTTCACGAGCCCTATTTAAAATTAGTATTAGTCTTAGATTTCTAACCTTGTTCATATCCAAGACCTTTTAGTTGGTATTAGACTTCAAATTTTTGGGTAATAGACTTTTCCCCCAAATATGATTGAACTTTGTGTGTGGAGTGGGTGTTTGCCTTGGATTTTCGGACAATTTGGTCCTGACTCGACGAGCCCCATTTTAAATGAGTATTAGCCTTAGATTTCTAACCTTGTTCATATCGAATACCTTTTAGTTGGTATTAGACTTCGAATTTATGGGTAATAGACTTTTCCCCCAAACATGATTGAACTTTGTGTTTGGAGGGGGTGTTTGCCTTGGATTTTCGGACAAATTGGTCCTGACTTCACGAGCCCCACTTTAAATGAGTATTTGGCTTAGATTTCTAACCTTGTTCATATCCAATACCTTTTAGTTGGTATTAGACTTCAAATTTATGGGTAATAGACTTTTCCCCCCAAAATGATAGAACTTGGTTTTTGGAGGGGGTGTTAGCCTTGGATTTTCAGACAAATTGGTCCTGACTTGACGAGCCCCATTTTAAATGAGTATTAGCCTTAGATTTCTAACCTTGTTCATATCCTATACCTTTAAGTTGGTATAAGACTTCAAATTTATGGGTAATAGACTTTTCCCCCAAAAATGATTGAACTTGGTTTTTGGAGGGGGTGTTAGCCTTGGATTTTCGGACAAATTGATCATGACTCCACGAGCCCCATTTACTTGAGTATTAGCCTTAGATTTCTAACCTTGTTCATATCCAAGCCCTTTTAGTTGGTATTATACTTCGAATTTATAGATAATAGAGTTTTCCCCCCAAAATGATAGAACTTGGTTTTTAGAGGGGGTGTTAACCTTGGATTTTCGGACAAATTGGTCCTAACTTCACGAGCCCCATTTTAAATGAGTATTAGCCTTAGATTTCTAACCTTGTTCATATCCTTTACCTTTAAGTTGGTATAAGACTTCAAATTTATGGGTAATAGACTTTTCCCCCAAAAATGATTGAACTTGGTTTTTGGAGAGGGTGTTAGCCTTGGATTTTCGGACAAATTGGTCCTGACTTCACGAGCCCCATTTTCAATGAGTATTAGCCTTAGATTTCTAACCTTGTTCATATCCAATACCTTTTAGTTGGTATTAGACTTCAAATTTATGGGTAATAGACTTTTCCCCCCAAAATGATAGAACTTGGTTTTTGGAGGGTGTGTTAGCCTTGGATTTTCAGACAAATTGGTCCTCGACTTGACGAGCCCCATTTTAAATGAGTATTAGTCTTAGATTTCTAACCTTGTTCATATCCTATACCTTTTAGTTGGTATTAGATTTCAAATTTATGGGTAATAGACTTTTCCCCCCAAAAAATGATTGAACTTGGTTTTTGGAGGGGGTGTTAGCCTTGGATTTTCGGACAAATTGGTCATGACTTCACGAGCCCCTATTTAAAATTAGTATTAGTCTTAGATTTCTAACCTTGTTCATATCCAAGACCTTTTAGTTGGTATTAGACTTCAAATTTTTGGGTAATAGACTTTTCCCCCAAATATGATTGAACTTTGTGTGTGGAGTGGGTGTTTGCCTTGGATTTTCGGACAATTTGGTCCTGACTCGACGAGCCCCATTTTAAATGAGTATTAGCCTTAGATTTCTAACCTTGTTCATATCGAATACCTTTTAGTTGGTATTAGACTTCGAATTTATGGGTAATAGACTTTTCCCCCAAACATGATTGAACTTTGTGTTTGGAGGGGGTGTTTGCCTTGGATTTTCGGACAAATTGGTCCTGACTTCACGAGCCCCACTTTAAATGAGTATTTGGCTTAGATTTCTAACCTTGTTCATATCCAATACCTTTTAGTTGGTATTAGACTTCAAATTTATGGGTAATAGACTTTTCCCCCAAAAATGATGGAACTTGGTTTTTGGAGGGGGTGTTAGCCTTGGATTTTCGGACAAATTGGTCCTGACTTGACGAGCCCCATTTTAAATGAGTATTAGCCTTAGATTTGTAACCTTGTTCATATCCAATACCTTTTAGTTGGTATTAGACTTCGAATTTATGGGTAATAGACTTTTCCCCCAAAAATGATTGAACTTGGTTTTTGGAGGGGGTGTTAGCCTTGGATTTTCAGACAAATTGGTCCAGACTTGACGAGCCCCATTTTAAATGAGTATTAGCCTTAGATTTCTAACCTTGTTCATATCCTATACCTTTAAGTTGGTATAAGACTTCAAATTTATGGGTAATAGACTTTTCCCCCAAAAATGATTGAACTTGGTTTTTGGAGGGGCTGTTAGCCTTGGATTTTCGGACAAATTGATCATGACTCCACGAGCCCCATTTTAAATGAGTATTAGCCTTATATTTCTAACATTGTTCATATCCAATACCTTTTAGTTGGTATTAGACTTCAAATTTATGGGTAATAGACTTTTCCCCCAAACATGATTGAACTTGGTTTTTGGAGGGGGTGTTAGCCTTGGATTTTCGGACAAATTGGTCCTGACTTCACGAGCCCCATTTTAAATGAGTATTAGCCTTAGATTTCTAACCTTGTTCATATCCAAGCCCTTTTAGTTGGTATTATACTTCGAATTTATAGATAATAGAGTTTTCCCCCCAAAATGATAGAACTTGGTTTTTAGAGGGGGTGTTAACCTTGGATTTTCGGACAAATTGGTCCTGACTTCACGAGCCCTATTTTAAATGAGTATTAGCCTTAGATTTCTAACCTTGTTCATATCCTTTACCTTTAAGCTGGTATAAGACTTCAAATTTATGGGTAATAGACTTTTCCCCCAAAAATGATTGAACTTGGTTTTTGGAGGGGGTGTTAGCCTTGGATTTTCGGAGAAATTGATCATGACTCCACGAGCCCCATTTACTTGAGTATTAGCCTTAGATTTCTAACCTTGTTCATATCCAAGCCCTTTTAGTTGGTATTAGACTTCAAATTCATAGATAATAAAGTTTTCCCCCCAAAATGATAGAACTTGGTTTTTAGAGGGGGTGTTAACCTTGGATTTTCGGACAAACTGGTCCTGACTCGACGAGCCCCATTTTAAATGAGTATTAGCCTTATATTTCTAACCTTGTTCATATCTAATACCTTTTAGTTGGTATTAGACTTCGAATTTATGGGTAATAGACTTTTCCCCCAAAAATGATTGAACTTGGTTTTTGGAGAGGGTGTTAGCCTTGGATTTTCGGACAAATTGGTCCTGACTTCACGAGCCCCATTTTCAATGAGTATTAGCCTTAGATTTCTAACCTTGTTCATATCCAATACCTTTTAGTTGGTATTAGACTTCAAATTTATGGGTAATAGACTTTTCCCCCCAAAATGATAGAACTTGGTTTTTGGAGGGTGTGTTAGCCTTGGATTTTCAGACAAATTGGTCCTGAGTTGACGAGCCCCATTTTAAATGAGTATTAGTCTTAGATTTCTAACCTTGTTCATATCCTATACCTTTTAGTTGGTATTAGATTTCAAATTTATGGGTAATAGACTTTTCCCACAAAAATGATTGAACTTGGTTTTTGGAGGGGTGTTAGCCTTGGATTTTTCGGACAAATTGGTCATGACTTCACGAGCCCCATTTAAAATTAGTATTAGTCTTAGATTTCTAACCTTGTTCATATCCAAGACCTTTTAGTTGGTATTAGACTTCAAATTTTTGGGTAATAGACTTTTCCCCCCAAATATGATTGAACTTTGTGTTTGGAGTGGGTGTTTGCCTTCGATTTTTCGGACAAATTGGTCCCGACTCGACGAGCCCCATTTTAAATGAGTATTAGCCTTAGATTTCTAACCTTGTTCATATCGAATACCTTTTAGTTGGTATTAGACTTCGAATTTATGGGTAATAGACTTTTCCCCCCAAACATGATTGAACTTTGTGTTTGGAGGGGGTGTTTGCCTTGGATTTTCGGACAAATTGGTCCTGACTTCACGAGCCCCACTTTAAATGAGTATTTGGCTTAGATTTCTAACCTTGTTCATATCCAATACCTTTTAGTTGGTATTAGACTTCAAATTTATGGGTAATAGACTTTTCCCCCCAAAAAATGATGGAACTTGGTTTTTGGAGGGGGTGTTAGCCTTGGATTTTCGGACAAATTGGTCCTGACTTGACGAGCCCCATTTTAAATGAGTATTAGCCTTAGATTTGTAACCTTGTTCATATCCAATGCCTTTTAGTTGGTATTAGACTTCGAATTTATGGGTAATAGACTTTTCCCCCAAAAATGATTGAACTTGGTTTTTGGAGGGGGTGTTAGCCTTGGATTTTCGGACAAATTGGTCCTGACTTCACGAGCCCCATTTTCAATGAGTATTAGCCTTAGATTTCTAACCTTGTTCATATCCAATACCTTTTAGTTGGTATTAGACTTCAAATTTATAGATAATAGAGTTTTCCCCCCAAAATAATAGAACTTGGTTTTTAGAGGGGGTGTTAACCTTGGATTTTCGGACAAATTGGTCCTGACTTCACGAGCCCCATTTTAAATGAGTATTAGCCTTAGATTTCTAACCTTGTTCATATCCTTTACCTTTAAGTTGGTATAAGAATTCAAATTTATGGGTAATAGACTTTTCCCCCAAAAATGATTGAACTTGGTTTTTGGAGGGGGTGTTAGCTTTGGATTTTCGGACAAATTGATCATGACTCCACGAGCCACATTTACTTGAGTATTAGCCTTAGATTTCTAACCTTGTTCATATCCAAGCCCTTTTAGTTGGTATTATACTTCAAATTTATAGATAATAAAGTTTTCCCCCCAAAATGATAGAACTTGGTTTTTAGAGGGGTGTTAACCTTGGATTTTCGGACAAAGCTGGTCCCCGACTCGACGAACCCCATTTTAAATGAGTATTAGCCTTATATTTCTAACCTTGTTCATATCTAATACCTTTTAGTTGGTATTAGACTTCGAATTTATGGGTAATAGACTTTTCCCCCAAAAATGATTGACCTTGGTTTTTGGAGAGGGTGTTAGCCTTGGATTTTCGGACAAATTGGTCCTGACTTCACGAGCCCCATTTTCAATGAGTATTAGCCTTAGATTTCTAACCTTGTTCATATCCAATACCTTTTAGTTGGTATTAGACTTCAAATTTATGGGTAATAGACTTTTCCCCCCAAAAATGATAGAACTTGGTTTTTGGAGGGTGTGTTAGCCTTGGATTTTCGAGACAAATTGGTCTCGACTTGACGAGCCCCATTTTAAATGAGTATTAGTCTTAGATTTCTAACCTTGTTCATATCCTATACCTTTTAGTTGGTATTAGATTTCAAATTTATGGGTAATAGACTTTTCCCCCAAAAAATGATTGAACTTGGTTTTTGGAGGGGGTGTTAGCCTTGGATTTTTCGGACAAATTGGTCATGACTTCACGAGCCCCATTTAAAATTAGTATTAGTCTTAGATTTCTAACCTTGTTCATATCCAAGACCTTTTAGTTGGTATTAGACTTCAAATTTTTGGGTAATAGACTTTTCCCCCCAAATATGATTGAACTTTGTGTTTGGAGTGGGTGTTTGCCTTGGATTTTCGGACAAATTGGTCCTGACTCGACGAGCCCCATTTTAAATGAGTATTAGCCTTAGATTTCTAACCTTGTTCATATCCTTTACCTTTAAGTTGGTATAAGAATTCAAATTTATGGGTAATAGACTTTTCCCCCAAAAATGATTGAACTTGGTTTTTGGAGGGGGTGTTAGCTTTGGATTTTCGGACAAATTGATCATGACTCCACGAGCCACATTTACTTGAGTATTAGCCTTAGATTTCTAACCTTGTTCATATCCAAGCCCTTTTAGTTGGTATTATACTTCAAATTTATAGATAATAAAGTTTTCCCCCCAAAATGATAGAACTTGGTTTTTAGAGGGGGTGTTAACCTTGGATTTTCGGACAAACTGGTCCTGACTCGACGAACCCCATTTTAAATGAGTATTAGCCTTATATTTCTAACCTTGTTCATATCTAATACCTTTTAGTTGGTATTAGACTTCGAATTTATGGGTAATAGACTTTTCCCCCAAAAATGATTGACCTTGGTTTTTGGAGAGGGTGTTAGCCTTGGATTTTCGGACAAATTGGTCCTGACTTCACGAGCCCCATTTTCAATGAGTATTAGCCTTAGATTTCTAACCTTGTTCATATCCAATACCTTTTAGTTGGTATTAGACTTCAAATTTATGGGTAATAGACTTTTCCCCCCAAAATGATAGAACTTGGTTTTTGGAGGGTGTGTTAGCCTTGGATTTTCAGACAAATTGGTCCTGACTTGACGAGCCCCATTTTAAATGAGTATTAGTCTTAGATTTCTAACCTTGTTCATATCCTATACCTTTTAGTTGGTATTAGATTTCAAATTTATGGGTAATAGACTTTTCCCCCCAAAAAATGATTGAACTTGGTTTTTGGAGGGGGTGTTAGCCTTGGATTTTTCGGACAAATTGGTCATGACTTCACGAGCCCCATTTAAAATTAGTATTAGTCTTAGATTTCTAACCTTGTTCATATCCAAGACCTTTTAGTTGGTATTAGACTTCAAATTTTTGGGTAATAGACTTTTCCCCCAAATATGATTGAACTTTGTGTTTGGAGTGGGTGTTTGCCTTGGATTTTCGGACAAATTGGTCCTGACTCGACGAGCCCCATTTTAAATGAGTATTAGCCTTAGATTTCTAACCTTGTTCATATCGAATACCTTTTAGTTGGTATTAGACTTCGAATTTATGGGTAATAGACTTTTCCCCCAAACATGATTGAACTTTGTGTTTGGAGGGGGTGTTTGCCTTGGATTTTTCGGACAAATTGGTCACGACTTCACGAGCCCCACTTTAAATGAGTATTTGGCTTAGATTTCTAACCTTGTTCATATCCAATACCTTTTAGTTGGTATTAGACTTCAAATTTATGGGTAATAGACTTTTCCCCCAAAAATGATGGAACTTGGTTTTTGGAGGGTGTTAGCCTTGGATTTTCGGACAAATTGGTCCTGACTTGACGAGCCCCATTTTAAATGAGTATTAGCCTTAGATTTGTAACCTTGTTCATATCCAATGCCTTTTAGTTGGTATTAGACTTCGAATTTATGGGTAATAGACTTTTCCCCCAAAAATGATTGAACTTGGTTTTTGGAGGGGGTGTTAGCCTTGGATTTTCGGACAAATTGGTCCTGACTTCACGAGCCCCATTTTCAATGAGTATTAGCCTTAGATTTCTAACCTTGTTCATATCCAATACCTTTTAGTTGGTATTAGACTTCAAATTTATAGATAATAGAGTTTTCCCCCCAAAATAATAGAACTTGGTTTTTAGAGGGGGTGTTAACCTTGGATTTTCGGACAAATTGGTCCTGACTTCACGAGCCCCATTTTAAATGAGTATTAGCCTTAGATTTCTAACCTTGTTCATATCCTTTACCTTTAAGTTGGTATAAGAATTCAAATTTATGGGTAATAGACTTTTCCCCCAAAAATGATTGAACTTGGTTTTTGGAGGGGGTGTTAGCTTTGGATTTTCGGACAAATTGATCATGACTCCACGAGCCCCATTTACTTGAGTATTAGCCTTAGATTTCTAACCTTGTTCATATCCAAGCCCTTTTAGTTGGTATTAGACTTCAAATTTATAGATAATAAAGTTTTCCCCCCAAAATGATAGAACTTGGTTTTTAGAGGGGGTGTTAACCTTGGATTTTCGGACAAATTGGTCCTGACTTCACGAGCTCCATTTTAAATGAGTATTAGCCTTAGATTTCTAACATTGTTCATATCCAATACCTTTTAGTTGGTATTAGACTTCAAATTTATGGGTAATAGACTTTTCCCCCAAACATGATTGAACTTGGTTTTTGGAGGGGGTGTTAGCCTTGGATGCCTTGGATTTTCGGACAAATTGGTCCTGACTCGACGAGCCCCATTTTAAATGAGTATTTGCCTTAGATTTCTAACCTTGTTCATATCCAATCCCTTTTTTTTGGTATTAGACTTAAAATTTATGGGTAATAGACTTTCCCCCCCAAAATGATAGAACTTGATATTTGGAGGCGATGTTAGCCTTGGATTTTTCGGACAAATTGGTCATGACTTCACGAGCCCCATTTTAAATGAGTATTAGCCTTAGATTTCTAACCTTGTTCATATCCAATACCTTTTAGTTGGTATTATACTTCAAATTTATGGGTAATAGACTTTTCCCCCCAAAAAATGATGGAACTTGGTTTTTGGAGGGGTGTTAGCCTTGGATGCCTTGGATTTTCGGACAAATTGGTCCTGACTTCACGAGCCCCATTTTAAATGAGTATTAGCCTTAGATTTCTAACCTTGTTCATATCCAAGCCCTTTTAGTTGGTATTAGACTTCAAATTTATAGATAATAAAGTTTTCCCCCCAAAATGATAGAACTTGGTTTTTAGAGGGGGTGTTAACCTTGGATTTTCGGACAAATTGGTCCTGACTTCACGAGCCCCATTTTAAATGAGTATTAGCCTTATATTTCTAACATTGTTCATATCCAATACCTTTTAGTTGGTATTAGACTTCAAATTTATGGGTAATAGACTTTTCCCCCGAACATGATTGAACTTGGTTTTTGGAGGGGGTGTTAGCCTTGGATTTTCGGACAAATTGGTCCTGACTCGTCGAGCCCCATTTTAAATGAGTATTAGCCTTAGATTTCTAACCTTGTTCATATCCAATACCTTTTAGTTGGTATTAGACTTCGAATTTATGGGTAATAGACTTTTCCCCCAAAAAATGATTGAACTTGGTTTTTGGAGAGGGTGTTAGCCTTGGATTTTTCGGACAAATTGGTCCCTGACTTCACGAGCCCCATTTTCAATGAGTATTAGCCTTAGATTTCTAACCTTGTTCATATCCAATACCTTTTAGTTGGTATTAGACTTCAAATTTATGGGTAATAGACTTTTCCCCCAAAAAATGATTGAACTTGGTTTTTGGAGGGGTGTTAGCCTTGGATTTTCGGACAAATTGGTCCCTGACTTCACGAGACCCATTTTTAATGAGTATTAGCCTTAGATTTCTAACCTTGTTCATATCCAATACCTTTTAGTTTGTATTAGACTTCAAATTTATGGGTAATAGACTTTTCCCCCCAAAATGATAGAACTTGGTTTTTGGAGGGGGTGTTAGCCTTGGATTTTCGGACAAATTGGTCCTTACTTCACGAGCCCCATTTTCAATGAGTATTAGCCTTAGATTTCTAACCTTGTTCATATCCAATACCTTTTAGTTGGTATTAGACTTCAAATTTATAGATAATAGAGTTTTCCCCCCAAAATGATAGAACTTGGTTTTTAGAGGGGGTGTTAGCCTTGGATTTTCGGACAAATTGGTCCTGACTTCACGAGCCCCATTTTAAATGAGTATTAGCCTTAGATTTCTAACCTTGTTCATATCCTTTACCTTTAAGTTGGTATAAGAATTCAAATTTATGGGTAATAGACTTTTCCCCCAAAAATGATTGAACTTGGTTTTTGGAGGGGGTGTTAGCTTTGGATTTTCGGACAAATTGATCATGACTCCACGAGCCCCATTTACTTGAGTATTAGCCTTAGATTTCTAACCTTGTTCATATCCAAGCCCTTTTAGTTGGTATTAGACTTCAAATTTATAGATAATAAAGTTTTCCCCCCAAAATGATAGAACTTGGTTTTTAGAGGGGGTGTTAACCTTGGATTTTCGGACAAATTGGTCCTGACTTCACGAGCTCCATTTTAAATGAGTATTAGCCTTAGATTTCTAACATTGTTCATATCCAATACCTTTTAGTTGGTATTAGACTTCAAATTTATGGGTAATAGAGTTTTCCCCCAAACATGATTGAACTTGGTTTTTTGAGGGGGTGTTAGCCTTGGATTTTCGGACAAATTGGTCCTGACTTCACGAGCCCCATTTTAAATGAGTATTAGCCTTAGATTTCTAACCTTGTTCATATGCAATCCATTTTAGTTGGTATTAGACTTCAAATTTATGGGTAATAGACTTTTCCCCCCAAAATGATAGAACTTGGTTTTTGGAGGGTGTGTTAGCCTTGGATTTTCAGACAAATTGGTCCTGACTTGACGAGCCCCATTTTAAATGAGTATTAGTCTTAGATTTCTAACCTTGTTCATATCCAATCCCTTTTAGTTGGTATTAGACTTCAAATTTATGGGTAATAGACTTTTCCCCCAAAAATGATTGAACTTGGTTTTTGGAGGGGGTGTTAGCCTTGGATTTTCGGACAAATTGGTCCTGACTCGACGAGCCCCATTTTAAATGAGTATTTGCCTTAGATTTCTAACCTTGTTCATATCCAATCCCTTTTTTTTGGTATTAGACTTAAAATTTATGGGTAATAGACTTTCCCCCCCAAAATGATAGAACTTGATATTTGGAGGGGATGTTAGCCTTGGATTTTTCGGACAAATTGGTCATGACTTCACGAGCCCCATTTTAAATGAGTATTAGCCTTAGATTTCTAACCTTGTTCATATCCAATACCTTTTAGTTGGTATTATACTTCAAATTTATGGGTAATAGACTTTTCCCCCAAAAATGATGGAACTTGGTTTTTGGAGGGGGTGTTAGCCTTGGATGCCTTGGATTTTCGGACAAATTGGTCCTGACTTCACGAGCCCCATTTTAAATGAGTATTAGCCTTAGATTTCTAACCTTGTTCATATCCAAGCCCTTTTAGTTGGTATTAGACTTCAAATTTATAGATAATAAAGTTTTCCCCCCAAAATGATAGAACTTGGTTTTTAGAGGGGGTGTTAACCTTGGATTTTCGGACAAATTGGTCCCCGACTTCACGAGCCCCCATTTTAAATGAGTATTAGCCTTATATTTCTAACATTGTTCATATCCAATACCTTTTAGTTGGTATTAGACTTCAAATTTATGGGTAATAGACTTTTCCCCCGAACATGATTGAACTTGGTTTTTGGAGGGGGTGTTAGCCTTGGATTTTCGGACAAATTGGTCCTGACTCGTCGAGCCCCATTTTAAATGAGTATTAGCCTTAGATTTCTAACCTTGTTCATATCCAATACCTTTTAGTTGGTATTAGACTTCGAATTTATGGGTAATAGACTTTTCCCCCAAAAATGATTGAACTTGGTTTTTGGAGAGGGTGTTAGCCTTGGATTTTCGGACAAATTGGTCCTGACTTCACGAGCCCCATTTTCAATGAGTATTAGCCTTAGATTTCTAACCTTGTTCATATCCAATACCTTTTAGTTGGTATTAGACTTCAAATTTATGGGTAATAGACTTTTCCCCCAAAAATGATTGAACTTGGTTTTTGGAGGGGGTGTTAGCCTTGGATTTTCGGACAAATTGGTCCTGACTTCACGAGACCCATTTTTAATGAGTATTAGCCTTAGATTTCTAACCTTGTTCATATCCAATACCTTTTAGTTTGTATTAGACTTCAAATTTATGGGTAATAGACTTTTCCCCCCAAAATGATAGAACTTGGTTTTTGGAGGGGGTGTTAGCCTTGGATTTTTCGGACAAATTGGTCCTTACTTCACGAGCCCCATTTTCAATGAGTATTAGCCTTAGATTTCTAACCTTGTTCATATCCAATACCTTTTAGTTGGTATTAGACTTCAAATTTATAGATAATAGAGTTTTCCCCCCAAAATGATAGAACTTGGTTTTTAGAGGGGGTGTTAGCCTTGGATTTTCGGACAAATTGGTCCTGACTTCACGAGCCCCATTTTAAATGAGTATTAGCCTTAGATTTCTAACCTTGTTCATATCCTTTACCTTTAAGTTGGTATAAGAATTCAAATTTATGGGTAATAGACTTTTCCCCCAAAAATGATTGAACTTGGTTTTTGGAGGGGGTGTTAGCTTTGGATTTTCGGACAAATTGATCATGACTCCACGAGCCCCATTTACTTGAGTATTAGCCTTAGATTTCTAACCTTGTTCATATCCAAGCCCTTTTAGTTGGTATTAGACTTCAAATTTATAGATAATAAAGTTTTCCCCCCAAAATGATAGAACTTGGTTTTTAGAGGGGGTGTTAACCTTGGATTTTCGGACAAATTGGTCCTGACTTCACGAGCTCCATTTTAAATGAGTATTAGCCTTAGATTTCTAACATTGTTCATATCCAATACCTTTTAGTTGGTATTAGACTTCAAATTTATGGGTAATAGAGTTTTCCCCCAAACATGATTGAACTTGGTTTTTTGAGGGGGTGTTAGCCTTGGATTTTCGGACAAATTGGTCCTGACTTCACGAGCCCCATTTTAAATGAGTATTAGCCTTAGATTTCTAACCTTGTTCATATGCAATCCATTTTAGTTGGTATTAGACTTCAAATTTATGGGTAATAGACTTTTCCCCCCAAAATGATAGAACTTGGTTTTTGGAGGGTGTGTTAGCCTTGGATTTTCAGACAAATTGGTCCCTGACTTGACGAGCCCCATTTTAAATGAGTATTAGTCTTAGATTTCTAACCTTGTTCATATCCAATCCCTTTTAGTTGGTATTAGACTTCAAATTTATGGGTAATAGACTTTTCCCCCAAAAAATGATTGAACTTGGTTTTTGGAGGGGGTGTTAGCCTTGGATTTTTCGGACAAATTGGTCCCGACTCGACGAGCCCCCATTTTAAATGAGTATTTGCCTTAGATTTCTAACCTTGTTCATATCCAATCCCTTTTTTTTGGTATTAGACTTAAAATTTATGGGTAATAGACTTTCCCCCCAAAATGATAGAACTTGATATTTGGAGGGGATGTTAGCCTTGGATTTTTCGGACAAATTGGTCATGACTTCACGAGCCCCATTTTAAATGAGTATTAGCCTTAGATTTCTAACCTTGTTCATATCCAATACCTTTTAGTTGGTATTATACTTCAAATTTATGGGTAATAGACTTTTCCCCCAAAAATTGATGGAACTTGGTTTTTGGAGGGGTGTTAGCCTTGGATGCCTTGGATTTTCGGACAAATTGGTCCTGACTTCACGAGCCCCATTTTAAATGAGTATTAGCCTTAGATTTCTAACCTTGTTCATATCCAAGCCCTTTTAGTTGGTATTAGACTTCAAATTTATAGATAATAAAGTTTTCCCCCCAAAATGATAGAACTTGGTTTTTAGAGGGGGTGTTAACCTTGGATTTTCGGACAAATTGGTCCTGACTTCACGAGCCCCATTTTAAATGAGTATTAGCCTTATATTTCTAACATTGTTCATATCCAATACCTTTTAGTTGGTATTAGACTTCAAATTTATGGGTAATAGACTTTTCCCCCGAACATGATTGAACTTGGTTTTTGGAGGGGGTGTTAGCCTTGGATTTTCGGACAAATTGGTCCTGACTCGTCGAGCCCCATTTTAAATGAGTATTAGCCTTAGATTTCTAACCTTGTTCATATCCAATACCTTTTAGTTGGTATTAGACTTCGAATTTATGGGTAATAGACTTTTCCCCCAAAAATGATTGAACTTGGTTTTTGGAGAGGGTGTTAGCCTTGGATTTTCGGACAAATTGGTCCTGACTTCACGAGCCCCATTTTCAATGAGTATTAGCCTTAGATTTCTAACCTTGTTCATATCCAATACCTTTTAGTTGGTATTAGACTTCAAATTTATGGGTAATAGACTTTTCCCCCAAAAATGATTGAACTTGGTTTTTGGAGGGGGTGTTAGCCTTGGATTTTCGGACAAATTGGTCCTGACTTCACGAGACCCATTTTTAATGAGTATTAGCCTTAGATTTCTAACCTTGTTCATATCCAATACCTTTTAGTTTGTATTAGACTTCAAATTTATGGGTAATAGACTTTTCCCCCCAAAATGATAGAACTTGGTTTTTGGAGGGGGTGTTAGCCTTGGATTTTCGGACAAATTGGTCCTTACTTCACGAGCCCCATTTTCAATGAGTATTAGCCTTAGATTTCTAACCTTGTTCATATCCAATACCTTTTAGTTGGTATTAGACTTCAAATTTATAGATAATAGAGTTTTCCCCCCCAAAATGATAGAACTTGGTTTTTAGAGGGGGTGTTAGCCTTGGATTTTTCGGACAAATTGGTCCCGACTTCACGAGCCCCATTTTAAATGAGTATTAGCCTTAGATTTCTAACCTTGTTCATATCCTTTACCTTTAAGTTGGTATAAGAATTCAAATTTATGGGTAATAGACTTTTCCCCCCAAAAAATGATTGAACTTGGTTTTTGGAGGGGGTGTTAGCTTTGGATTTTCGGACAAATTGATCATGACTCCACGAGCCCCATTTACTTGAGTATTAGCCTTAGATTTCTAACCTTGTTCATATCCAAGCCCTTTTAGTTGGTATTAGACTTCAAATTTATAGATAATAAAGTTTTCCCCCCAAAATGATAGAACTTGGTTTTTAGAGGGGGTGTTAACCTTGGATTTTCGGACAAATTGGTCCTGACTTCACGAGCTCCATTTTAAATGAGTATTAGCCTTAGATTTCTAACATTGTTCATATCCAATACCTTTTAGTTGGTATTAGACTTCAAATTTATGGGTAATAGAGTTTTCCCCCAAACATGATTGAACTTGGTTTTTTGAGGGGGTGTTAGCCTTGGATTTTCGGACAAATTGGTCCTGACTTCACGAGCCCCATTTTAAATGAGTATTAGCCTTAGATTTCTAACCTTGTTCATATGCAATCCATTTTAGTTGGTATTAGACTTCAAATTTATGGGTAATAGACTTTTCCCCCCCAAAAATGATAGAACTTGGTTTTTGGAGGGTGTGTTAGCCTTGGATTTTCGGACAAATTGGTCCCCGACTTGACGAGCCCCATTTTAAATGAGTATTAGTCTTAGATTTCTAACCTTGTTCATATCCAATCCCTTTTAGTTGGTATTAGACTTCAAATTTATGGGTAATAGACTTTTCCCCCCAAAAAATGATTGAACTTGGTTTTTGGAGGGGGTGTTAGCCTTGGATTTTCGGACAAATTGGTCCTGACTCGACGAGCCCCATTTTAAATGAGTATTTGCCTTAGATTTCTAACCTTGTTCATATCCAATCCCTTTTTTTTGGTATTAGACTTAAAATTTATGGGTAATAGACTTTCCCCCCCAAAATGATAGAACTTGATATTTGGAGGGGATGTTAGCCTTGGATTTTTCGGACAAATTGGTCATGACTTCACGAGCCCCATTTTAAATGAGTATTAGCCTTAGATTTCTAACCTTGTTCATATCCAATACCTTTTAGTTGGTATTATACTTCAAATTTATGGGTAATAGACTTTTCCCCCAAAAATGATGGAACTTGGTTTTTGGAGGGGTGTTAGCCTTGGATGCCTTGGATTTTCGGACAAATTGGTCCTGACTTCACGAGCCCCATTTTAAATGAGTATTAGCCTTAGATTTCTAACCTTGTTCATATCCAAGCCCTTTTAGTTGGTATTAGACTTCAAATTTATAGATAATAAAGTTTTCCCCCCAAAATGATAGAACTTGGTTTTTAGAGGGGGTGTTAACCTTGGATTTTCGGACAAATTGGTCCTGACTTCACGAGCCCCATTTTAAATGAGTATTAGCCTTATATTTCTAACATTGTTCATATCCAATACCTTTTAGTTGGTATTAGACTTCAAATTTATGGGTAATAGACTTTTCCCCCGAACGTGATTGAACTTGGTTTTTGGAGGGGGTGTTAGCCTTGGATTTTTCGGACAAATTGGTCCCCGACTCGTCGAGCCCCATTTTAAATGAGTATTAGCCTTAGATTTCTAACCTTGTTCATATCCAATACCTTTTAGTTGGTATTAGACTTCGAATTTATGGGTAATAGACTTTTCCCCCAAAAAATGATTGAACTTGGTTTTTGGAGAGGGTGTTAGCCTTGGATTTTCGGACAAATTGGTCCTGACTTCACGAGCCCCATTTTCAATGAGTATTAGCCTTAGATTTCTAACCTTGTTCATATCCAATACCTTTTAGTTGGTATTAGACTTCAAATTTATGGGTAATAGACTTTTCCCCCAAAAATGATTGAACTTGGTTTTTGGAGGGGGTGTTAGCCTTGGATTTTCGGACAAATTGGTCCTGACTTCACGAGACCCATTTTTAATGAGTATTAGCCTTAGATTTCTAACCTTGTTCATATCCAATACCTTTTAGTTTGTATTAGACTTCAAATTTATGGGTAATAGACTTTTCCCCCAAAAATGATAGAACTTGGTTTTTGGAGGGGGTGTTAGCCTTGGATTTTCGGACAAATTGGTCCTTACTTCACGAGCCCCATTTTCAACGAGTATTAGCCTTAGATTTCTAACCTTGTTCATATCCAATACCTTTTAGTTGGTATTAGACTTCAAATTTATAGATAATAGAGTTTTCCCCCCAAAATGATAGAACTTGGTTTTTAGAGGGGGTGTTAGCCTTGGATTTTCGGACAAATTGGTCCCCGACTTCACGAGCCCCATTTTAAATGAGTATTAGCCTTAGATTTCTAACCTTGTTCATATCCTTTACCTTTAAGTTGGTATAAGAATTCAAATTTATGGGTAATAGACTTTTCCCCCAAAAATGATTGAACTTGGTTTTTGGAGGGGGTGTTAGCTTTGGATTTTCGGACAAATTGATCATGACTCCACGAGCCCCATTTACTTGAGTATTAGCCTTAGATTTCTAACCTTGTTCATATCCAAGCCCTTTTAGTTGGTATTAGACATCAAATTTATAGATAATAAAGTTTTCCCCCCAAAATGATAGAACTTGGTTTTTAGAGGGGGTGTTAACCTTGGATTTTCGGACAAATTGGTCCTGACTTCACGAGCTCCATTTTAAATGAGTATTAGCCTTAGATTTCTAACATTGTTCATATCCAATACCTTTTAGTTGGTATTAGACTTCAAATTTATAGGTAATAGAGTTTTCCCCCAAACATGATTGAACTTGGTTTTTGGAGGGGGTGTTAGCCTTGGATTTTCGGACAAATTGGTCCTGACTTCATGAGCCCCATTTTAAATGAGTATTAGCCTTAGATTTCTAACCTTGTTCATATGCAATCCATTTTAGTTGGTATTAGACTTCAAATTTATGGGTAATAGACTTTTCCCCCCAAAATGATAGAACTTGGTTTTTGGAGGGTGTGTTAGCCTTGGATTTTCAGACAAATTGGTCCTGACTTGACGAGCCCCATTTGAAATGAGTATTAGTCTTAGATTTCTAACCTTGTTCATATCCAATCCCTTTTAGTTGGTATTAGACTTCAAATTTATGGGTAATAGACTTTTCCCCCAAAAATGATTGAACTTGGTTTTTGGAGGGGGTGTTAGCCTTGGATTTTCGGACAAATTGGTCCTGACTTCACGAGCTCCATTTTAAATGAGCATTAGCCTTAGATTTCTAACATTGTTCATATCCAATACCTTTTAGTTGGTATTAGACTTCAAATTTATGGGTAATAGACTTTTCCCCCAAACATGATTGAACTTGGTTTTTGGAGGGGGTGTTAGCCTTGGATTTTCGGACAAATTGGTCCTGACTTCACGAGCTCCATTTTAAATGAGTATTAGCCTTAGATTTCTAACCTTGTTCATATGCAATCCATTTTAGTTGGTATTAGACTTCGAATTTATGGGTAATAGACCTTTCCCCCCAAAATGATAGAACTTGGTTTTTGGAGGGGGTGTTAGCCTTGGATTTTCGGACAAATTGGTCCTGACTCGACGAGCCCCATTTTAAATGAGTATTTGCCTTAGATTTCTAACCTTGTTCATATCCAATCCCTTTTTTTTGGTATTAGACTTCAAATTTATGGGTAATAGACTTTCCCCCCCAAAATGATAGAACTTGGTTTTTGGAGGGGGTGTTAGCCTTGGATTTTTCGGACAAATTGGTTATGACTTCACGAGCCCCATTTTAAATGAGTATTAGCCTTAGATTTCTAACCTTGTTCATATCCAATACCTTTTAGTTGGTATTATACTTCAAATTTATGGGTAATAGACTTTTCCCCCAAAAATGATGGAACTTGGTTTTTGGAGGGGGTGTTAGCCTTGGATGCCTTGGATTTTCGGACAAATTGGTCCTGACTTCACGAGCCCCATTTTAAATGAGTATTAGCCTTAGATTTCTAACCTTGTTCATATCCAAGCCCTTTTAGTTGGTATTAGACTTCAAATTTATATATAATAAAGTTTTCCCCCCAAAATGATAGAACTTGGTTTTTAGAGGGGGTGTTAACCTTGGATTTTCGGACAAATTGGTCCTGACTTCACGAGCCCCATTTTAAATGAGTATTAGCCTTATATTTCTAACATTGTTCATATCCAATACCTTTTAGTTGGTATTAGACTTCAAATTTATGGGTAATAGACTTTTCCCCCCAAAATGATAGAACTTGGTTTTTGGAGGGGGTGTTAGCCTTGGATTTTCGGACAAATTGGTCCTGACTCGACGAGCCCCATTTTAAATGAGTATTAGCCTTAGATTTCTAACCTTGTTCATATCCAATACCTTTTAGTTGGTATTAGACTTCAAATTTATGGGTAATAGACTTTTCCCCCCAAAATGATAGAACTTGGTTTTTTGGAGGGTGTGTTAGCCTTGGATTTTCAGACAAATTGGTCCTGACTTGACGAGCCCCATTTTAAATGAGTATTAGTCTTAGATTTCTAACCTTGTTCATATCCTATACCTTTTAGTTGGTATTAGATTTCAAATTTATGGGTAATAGACTTTTCCCCCAAAAATGATTGAACTTGGTTTTTGGAGGGGGTGTTAGCCTTGGATTTTCGGACAAATTGGTCATGACTTCACGAGCCCCATTTAAAATTAGTATTAGTCTTAGATTTCTAACCTTGTTCATATCCAAGCCCTTTTAGTTGGTATTAGACTTAAAATTTTTGGGTAATAGACTTTTCCCCCAAATATGATTGAACTTTGTGTTTGGAGGGGGTGTTTGCCATGGATTTTCGGACAAATTGGTCCTGACTCGACGAGCCCCATTTTAAATGAGTATTAGCCTTATATTTCTAACCTTGTTCATATCGAATACCTTTTAGTTGGTATTATACTTCGAATTTATGGGTAATAGACTTTTCCCCCAAACATGATTGAACTTTGTGTTTGAAGGGGGTGTTTGCCTTGGATTTTCGGACAAATTGGTCCTGACTTCACGAGCCCCATTTTAAATCAGTATTTGGCTTAGATTTCTAACCTTGTTCATATCCAATACCTTTTAGTTGGTATTAGACTTCAAATTTATGGGTAATAGACTTTTCCCCCAAAAATGATTGAACTTGGTTTTTGGAGGGGGTGTTAGCCTTGGATTTTCGGACAAATTGGTCCTGACTTCACGAGCTCCATTTTAAATGAGTATTAGCCTTAGATTTCTAACATTGTTCATATCCAATACCTTTTAGTTGGTATTAGACTTCAAATTTATGGGTAATAGACTTTTCCCCCAAACATGATTGAACTTGGTTTTTGGAGGGGGTGTTAGCCTTGGATTTTCGGACAAATTGGTCCTGACTTCACGAGCTCCATTTTAAATGAGTATTAGCCTTAGATTTCTAACCTTGTTCATATGCAATCCATTTTAGTTGGTATTAGACTTCGAATTTATGGGTAATAGACTTTTCCCCCCAAAAATGATAGAACTTGGTTTTTGGAGGGGGTGTTAGCCTTGGATTTTTCGGACAAATTGGTCCCTGACTCGACGAGCCCCATTTTAAATGAGTATTTGCCTTAGATTTCTAACCTTGTTCATATCCAATCCTTTTTTTTGGTATTAGACTTCAAATTTATGGGTAATAAACTTTCCCCCCCAAAATGATAGAACTTGGTTTTTGGAGGGGGTGTTAGCCTTGGATTTTTCGGACAAATAGGTCATGACTTCACGAGCCCCATTTTAAATGAGTATTAGCCTTAGATTTCTAACCTTGTTCATATCCAATACCTTTTAGTTGATATTATACTTCAAATTTATGGGTAATAGACTTTTCCCCCAAAAATGATGGAACTTGGTTTTTGGAGGGGTGTTAGCCTTGATGCCTTGGATTTTCGGACAAATTGGTCACGACTTCACGAGCCCCATTTTAAATGAGTATTAGCCTTAGATTTCTAACCTTGTTCATATCCAAGCCCTTTTAGTTGGTATTAGACTTCAAATTTATAGATAATAAAGTTTTCCCCCCAAAATGATAGAACTTGGTTTTTAGAGGGGGTGTTAACCTTGGATTTTCGGACAAATTGGTCCTGACTTCACGAGCCCCATTTTAAATGAGTATTAGCCTTATATTTCTAACATTGTTCATATCCAATACCTTTTAGTTGGTATTAGACTTCAAATTTATGGGTAATAGACTTTTCCCCCCAAAATGATAGAACTTGGTTTTTGGAGGGGGTGTTAGCCTTGGATTTTCGGACAAATTGGTCCTGACTCGACGAGCCCCATTTTAAATGAGTATTAGCCTTAGATTTCTAACCTTGTTCATATCCAATACCTTTTAGTAGGTATTAGACTTCGAATTTATGGGTAATAGACTTTTCCCCCAAAAATGATTGAACTTGGTTTTTGGAGGGGGTGTTAGCCTTGGATTTTCGGACAAATTGGTCCTGACTTCACGAGCCCCATTTTCAATGAGTATTAGCCTTAGATTTCTAACCTTGTTTATATCCAATACCTTTTAGTTGGTATTAGATTTCAAATTTATAGATAATAGACTTTTCCCCCCAAAATGATAGAACTTGGTTTTTAGAGGGGGTGTTAGCCTTGGATTTTCGGACAAATTGATCATAACTCCACGAGCACCATTTACATGAGTATTAGGCTTAGATTTCTAACCTTGTTCATATCCAAGTCCTTTTAGTTGGTATTAGACTTCAAATTTATAGATAATAGACTTTTCCCTCCAAAATGATAGAACTTGGTTTTTAGAGGGGGTGTTAGCCTTGGATTTTCGGACAAATTGGTCCTGACTCGACGAGCCCCATTTTAAATGAGTATTAGCCTTAGATTTCTAACCTTGTTCATATCCAATACCTTTTAGTTGGTATTAGACTTCAAATTTATGGGTAATAGACTTTTCCCACAAAAAATGATTGAACTTGGTTTTTGGAGGGGGTGTTAGCCTTGGATTTTCAGACAAATTGGTCCTGACTTGACGAGCCCCATTTTAAATGAGTATTAGCCTTAGATTTCTAACCTTGTTCATATCCTATACCTTTAAGTTGGTATAAGACTTCAAATTTATGGGTAATAGACTTTTCCCCCAAAAATGATTGAACTTGGTTTTTGGAGGGGGTGTTAGCCTTGGATTTTCGGACAAATTGATCATGACTCCACGAGCCCCATTTACTTGAGTATTAGCCTTAGATTTCTAACCTTGTTCATATCCAAGCCCTTTTAGTTGGTATTAGACTTCGAATTTATAGATAATAGAGTTTTCCCCCCAAAATGATAGAACTTGGTTTTTAGAGGGGGTGTTAACCTTGGATTTTCGGACAAATTGGTCCTGACTTCACGAGCCCCATTTTAAATGAGTATTAGCCTTAGATTTCTAACCTTGTTCATATCCTTTACCTTTAAGTTGGTATAAGACTTCAAATTTATGGGTAATAGACTTTTCCCCCAAAAATGATTGAACTTGGTTTTTGGAGGGGGTGTTAGCCTTGGATTTTCGGACAAATTGATCATGACTCCACGAGCCCCATTTACTTGAGTATTAGCCTTAGATTTCTAACCTTGTTCATATCCAAGCCCTTTTAGTTGGTATTAGACTTCAAATTTATAGATAATAAAGTTTTCCCCCCAAAATGATAGAACTTGTTTTTTAGAGGGGGTGTTAACCTTGGATTTTCGGACAAATTGGTCCTGACTTCACGAGCCCCATTTTAAATGAGTATTAGCCTTATATTTCTAACATTGTTCATATCCAATACCTTTTAGTTGGTATTAGACTTCAAATTTATGGGTAATAGACTTTTCCCCCGAACATGATTGAACTTGGTTTTTGGAGGGGGTGTTAGCCTTGGATTTTCGGACAAATTGGTCCTGACTCGACGAGCCCCATTTTAAATGAGTATTAGCCTTAGATTTCTAACCTTGTTCATATCCAATACCTTTTAGTTGGTATTAGACTTCGAATTTATGGGTAATAGACTTTTCCCCCAAAAATGATTGAACTTGGTTTTTGGAGAGGGTGTTAGCCTTGGATTTTCGGACAAATTGGTCCTGACTTCACGAGCCCCATTTTCAATGAGTATTAGCCTTAGATTTCTAACCTTGTTCATATCCAATACCTTTTAGTTGGTATTAGACTTCAAATTTATGGGTAATAGACTTTTCCGCCCAAAATGATAGAACTTGGTTTTTTGGAGGGTGTGTTAGCCTTGGATTTTCAGACAAATTGGTCCTGACTTGACGAGCCCCATTTTAAATGAGTATTAGTCTTAGATTTCTAACCTTGTTCATATCCTATACCTTTTAGTTGGTATTAGATTTCAAATTTATGGGTAATAGACTTTTCCCCCAAAAATGATTGAACTTGGTTTTTGGAGGGTGTGTTAGCCTTGGATTTTCGGACAAATTGGTCATGACTTCACGAGCCCCATTTAAAATTAGTATTAGTCTTAGATTTCTAACCTTGTTCATATCCAAGCCCTTTTAGTTGGTATTAGACTTCAAATTTTTGGGTAATAGACTTTTCCCCCAAATATGATTGAACTTTGTGTTTGGAGGGGGTGTTTGCCATGGATTTTCGGACAAATTGGTCCTGACTCGACGAGCCCCATTTTAAATGAGTATTAGCCTTATATTTCTAACCTTGTTCATATCGAATACCTTTTAGTTGGTATTATACTTCGAATTTATGGGTAATAGACTTTTCCCCCAAACATGATTGAACTTTGTGTTTGAAGGGGGTGTTTGCCTTGGATTTTCGGACAAATTGGTCCTCACTTCACGAGCCCCATTTTAAATGAGTATTTGGCTTAGATTTCTAACCTTGTTCATATCCAATACCTTTTAGTTGGTATTAGACTTCAAATTTATGGGTAATAGACTTTTCCCCCAAAAATGATGGAACTTGGTTTTTGGAGGGGGTGTTAGCCTTGGATTTTCGGACAAATTGGTCGTGACTCGACGAGCCCCATTTTAAATGAGTATTAGCCTTAGATTTCTAACCTTGTTCATATCCAATACCTTTTAGTAGGTATTAGACTTCGAATTTATGGGTAATAGACTTTTCCCCCAAAAATGATTGAACTTGGTTTTTGGAGGGGGTGTTAGCCTTGGATTTTCGGACAAATTGGTCCTGACTTCACGAGCCCCATTTTCAAAGAGTATTAGCCTTAGATTTCTAACCTTGTTTATATCCAATACCTTTTAGTTGGTATTAGATTTCAAATTTATAGATAATAGACTTTTCCCCCCAAAATGATAGAACTTGGTTTTTAGAGGGGGTGTTAGCCTTGGATTTTCGGACAAATTGATCATAACTCCACGAGTCCCATTTACATGAGTATTAGGCTTAGATTTCTAACCTTGTTCATATCCAAGTCCTTTTAGTTGGTATTAGACTTCAAATTTATAGATAATAGACTTTTCCCCCCAAAATGATAGAACTTGGTTTTTAGAGGGGGTGTTAGCCTTGGATTTTCGGACAATTTGGTCCTGACTCGACGAGCCCCATTTTAAATGAGTATTAGCCTTAGATTTCTAACCTTGTTCATATCCAATACCTTTTAGTTGGTATTAGACTTCAAATTTATGGGTAATAGACTTTTCCCACAAAAATGATTGAACTTGGTTTTTGGAGGGGGTGTTAGCCTTGGATTTTCGGACAAATTGGTCATGACTTCACGAGCCCCATTTTAAATGAGTATTAGCCTTAGATTTCTAACCTTTTACATATCCAATACCTTTTAGTTGGTATTAGACTTCAAATTTATAGGTAATAGACTTTTCCCCCAAACATGATTGAACTTGGTTTTTGGAGGGGGTGTTAGCCTTGGATTTTCGGACAAATTGGTCCCGACTTCACGAGCCCCATTTTAAATGAGTATTAGCCTTAGATTTCTAACCTTGTTCATATCCAATCCCTTTTTAGTTGGTATTAGACTTCAAAGTTTATGGGTAATAGACTTTCCCCCCAAAAATGATAGAACTTGATTTTTGGAGGGGATGTTAGCCTTGGATTTTTCGGACAAATTGGTCCTGACTTCACGAGCCCCATTTTAAATGAGTATTAGCCTTAGATTTCTAACCTTGTTCATATCCAATACCTTTTAGTTGGTATTATACTTCAAATTTATGGGTAATAGACTTTTCCTCCAAAATGATGGAACTTGGTTTTTGGAGGGGGTGTTAGCCTTGGATTTTTGGACAAATTGGTCCTGACTTCACGAGCCCCATTTTAAATGAGTATTAGCCTTATATTTCTAACCTTGTTCATATCCAATACCTTTTAGTTGGTATTAGACTTCAAATTTATGGGTAATAGACTTTTCCCCCAAAAATGATTGAACTTGGTTTTTGGAGGGGGTGTTAGCCTTGGATTTTTGGATTTTCGGACAAATTGTTCCTGACTTCACGAGCCCCATTTTAAATGAGTATTAGCCTTATATTTCTAACCTTGTTCATATCCTATCCCTTTTAGTTGGTATTAGACTTCAAATTTATAGGTTATAGACTTTTCCCCCCAAAATGATAGAACTTGGTTTTTGGAGGGGG
This sequence comes from Salix suchowensis, assembly GCA_029030765.1. Taxonomy (NCBI): domain Eukaryota; kingdom Viridiplantae; phylum Streptophyta; class Magnoliopsida; order Malpighiales; family Salicaceae; genus Salix; species Salix suchowensis. Next base: position 16,045,656 of record CM054991.1, read on the forward strand.
TGTTAGCCTTGGATTTTTCGGACAAATTGGTCCCGATTTCACGAGCCCCATTTAAAAATGAGTATTAGCCTTAGATTTCTAACTTTGTTCATATCCAATACCTTTTAGTTGGTATTAGACTTCAAATTTATAGGGTAATAGACTTTTCCCCCCAAAAATGATAGAACTTGGTTTTTTGGAGGGGGTGTTAGCCTTGGATTTTCGGACAAATTGGTCCCTGACTTCACGAGCCCCATTTTAAATGAGTATTAGCCTTAGATTTCTAACCTTCTTCATATCCAATCCCTTTTAGTTGGTATTAGACTTCAAATTTATGGGTAATAGACTTTTTCCCCCCAAAAATGATTGAACTTGGTTTTTGGAGGGGGTGTTAGCCTTGGATTTTCGGACAAATTGATCATGACTCCACGAGCCCCATTTACTTGAGTGTTAGGCTTAGATTTCTAACCTTATTCATATCCAAGCCCTTTTTGTTGGTATTAGACTTCAAATTTATGGGTAATAAACTTTTCCCCCCAAAATGATAGAACTTGGTTTTTAGAGGGGGTGTTAGCCTTGGATTTTCGGACAAATTGGTCCTGACTTCACGAGCCCCATTTTAAATGAGTATTAGCCTTAGATTTCTAACCTTGTTCATATGCAATCCCTTTTAGTTGGTATTAGACTTCAAATTTATGGGAATAGACTTTTCCCCCCAAATTGATAGAACTTGGTTTTTGGAGGGGATGTTAGCCTTGGATTTTCAGACAAATTGGTCCTGACTTGACGAGCCCCATTTTAAATGAGTATTAGCCTTATATTTCTAACCTTGTTCATATCCAATACCTTTTAGTTGGTATTAGACTTCAAATTTATGGGTAATAGACTTTTCCCCCAAAAATGATTGAACTTGGTTTTTGGAGGGGGTGTTAGCCTTGGATTTTCGGACAAATTGGTCCTGACTCAACGAACCCCATTTTAAATGAGTATTAGCCTTAGATTTCTAACCTTGTTCATATCCAATACCTTTTAGTTGCTATTAGACTTCAAATTTATGGGTAATAGACTTTCCCCCCCAAAATGATAGAACTTGGTTTTTGGAGGGGGTGTTAGCCTTGGATTTTCAGACAAATTGGTCCTGACTTCACGAGCCCCATTTTAACTGAGTATTAGGCTTAGATTTCTAACCTTGTTCATATCCAATCCCTTTTAGTTGGTATTAGACTTCAAATTTATGGGTAATAGACTTTTCCCCCCAAAATGATAGAACTTCGTTTTGGGAGGGGGTGTTAGCCTTGGATTATCGGACAAATTGGTACTGACTCGACGAGCCCCATTTTAAATGAGTATTAGCCTTAGATTTCTAACGTAGTTCATATCCAATCCCTTTTTGTTGGTATTAGACTTCAAATTTATGGGTAATAGACTTTCCCCCCCAAAATGATAGAACTTGATTTTTGGAGGGGATGTTAGCCTTGGATTTTCAGACAAATTGGTCCTGACTTGACGAGCCCCATTTTAAATGAGTATTAGCCTTATATTTCTAACCTTGTTCATATCCAATACCTTTTAGTTGGTATTAGACTTCAAATTAATGGGTAATAGACATTTCCCCCAAAAATGATTGAACTTGGTTTTTGGAGGGGTTGTTAGCCTTGGATTTCCGGACAAATTGGTCCTGACTTCACGAGCCCCATTTTAAATGAGTATTAGCCTAAGATTTCTAACCTTGTTCATATCCAATCCCTTTTAGTTGTTATTAGACTTCAAATTTATGAGTAATAGAGTTTTCCCCCCAAAATGATAGAACTTGGTTTTTGGAGGGGGTGTTAGCCTTGGATTTTCGGACAAATTGGTCCTGACTTCACGAGCCCCATTTAAAAAGAGTATTAGCCTTAGATTTCTAACTTTGTTCATATACAATACCTTTTAGTTGGTATTAGACTTCAAATTTATGGGTAATAGACTTTTCCCCCAAAAATGATTGAACTTGGTTTTAGGAGGGTGTGTTAGCCTTGGATTTTCGTACAAATTGATCATGACTCCACGAGCCCCATTTACATGAGTATTAGGCTTAGAGTTCTAACCTTGTTCATATCCAAGCCCTTTTAGTTGGTATTATACTTCGAATTTATAGATAATAGACTTTTCCCCCCAAAATGATAGAACTTGGTTTTTTAGAGGGGGTGTTAGCCTTGGATTTTCGGACAAATTGGTCCTGTCTTCACGAGCCCCATTTTAAATGAGTATTAGACTTATATTTCTAACATTGTTCATATCCAATACCTTTTAGTTGGTATTAGACTTCAAATTTATGGGTAATAGACTTTTCCCCCCAAAATGATAGAACTTGGTTTTTGGAGGGGGTGTTAGCCTTGGATTTTCGGACAAATTGGTCCTGACTTCACGAGCCCCATTTTAAATGAGTATTAGCCTTATATTTCTAACCTTCTTCATATCCAATCCCTTTTTGTTGGTATTAGACTTCAAATTTATAGATAATAGAGTTTTCCCCCCAAAATGATAGAACTTGGTTTTTGGAGGGGGTGTTAGCCTTGGATTTTCGAACAAATTGATCATGACTTCACGAGCCCCATTTTAAATGAGTATTAGCCTTAGATTTCTAACCTTGTTCATATCCAATACCTTTTAGTTGGTATTATACTTCAAATTTATGGGTAATAGACTTTTCCTCCAAAAATGATGGAACTTGGTTTTTGGAGGGGGTGTTAGCCTTGGATTTTTGGACAAATTGGTCCTGACTTCACGAGCCCCATTTTAAATGAGTATTAGCCTTATATTTCTAACCTTGTTCATATCCAATACCTTTTAGTTGGTATTAGACTTCAAATTTATGGGTAATAGAGTTTTCCCCCAAAAATGATTGAACTTGGTTTTTGGAGGGGGTGTTAGCCTTGGATTTTCGGACAAATTGGTCCTGACTTCACGAGCCCCATTTTCAATGAGTATTAGCCTTATATTTTTAACCTTGTTCATATCCTATCCCTTTTAGTTGGTATTAGACTTCAAATTTATAGGTTATAGACTTTTCCCCCCAAAATGATAGAACTTGGTTTTTGGAGGGGGTGTTAGCGTTGGATTTTCGGACAAATTGGTCCTGATTTCACGAGCCCCATTTAAAAAGAGTATTAGCCTTAGATTTCTAACTTTGTTCATATCCAATACCTTTTAGTTGGTATTAGACTTCAAATTTATGGGTAATAGACTTTTCCCCCCAAAAATGATAGAACTTGGTTTTTGGAGGGGTGTTAGCCTTGGATTTTTCGGACAAATTGGTCCTGACTTCACGAGCCCCATTTTAAATGAGTATTAGCCTTAGATTTCTAACCTTCTTCATATCCAATCCCTTTTAGTTGGTATTAGACTTCAAATTTATGGGTAATAGACTTTTTCCCCCAAAATGATTGAACTTGGTTTTTGGAGGGGGTGTTAGCCTTGGATTTTCGGACAAATTGATCATGACTCCACGAGCCCCATTTACTTGAGAATTAGGCTTAGATTTCTAACCTTATTCATATCCAAGACCTTTTTGTTGTTATTAGACTTCAAATTTATGGGTAATAAACTTTTCCTCCCAAAATGATAGAACTTGGTTTTTAGAGGGGGTGTAAGCCTTGGATTTTCGGACAAATTGGTCCTGACTTCACGAGCCCCATTTTAAATGAGTATTAGCCTTAGATTTCTAACCTTGTTCATATGCAATCCCTTTTAGTTGGTATTAGACTTCAAATTTATGGGTAATAGACTTTTCCCCCCAAATTGATAGAACTTGGTTTTTGGAGGGGGTGTTAGCCTTGGATTATCGGACAAATTGGTCCTGACTCGACGAGCCCCATTTTAAATGAGTATTATCCTTAGATTTCTAACCTTGTTCATATCCAATCCCTTTTTGTTGGTATTAGACTTTAAATTTATAGGTAATAGACTTTCCCCCCCAAAATGATAGAACTTGATTTTTGGAGGGGATGTTAGCCTTGGATTTTCAGACAAATTGGTCCTGACTTGACGAGCCCCATTTTAAATGAGTATTAGCCTTATATTTCTAACCTTGTTCATATCCAATACCTTTTGGTTGGTATTAGACTTCAAATTTATGGGTAATAGACTTTTCCCCCAAAAATGATTGAACTTGGTTTTTGGAGGGGGTGTTAGCCTTGGATTTTCGGACAAATTGGTCCTGACTTGACGATCCCCATTTTAAATGAGTATTAGGCTTAGATTTCTAACCCTGTTCATATCCAATACCTTTTAGTTGGTATTAGACTTCAAATTTATGGGTAATAGACTTTCCCCCCCAAAATGATAGAACTTGGTTTTTGGAGGGGGTGTTAGCCTTGGATTTTCAGACAAATTGGTCCTGACTTCACGAGCCCCATTTTAAATGAGTATTAGGCTTAGATTTCTAACCTTGTTCATATCCAATCCCTTTTAGTTGGTATTAGACTTCAAATTTATGGGTAATAGACTTTTCCCCCCAAAATGATAGAACTTGGTTTTTGGAGGGGGTGTTAGCCTTGGATTTTCGGACAAATTGGTCCTGACTCGACGAGCCCCATTTTAAATGAGTATTAGCCTTTGATTTCTAACCTTGTTCATATCCAATCCCTTTTAGTTGGAATTAGACTTCAAATTTATGGGTAATAGACTTTTCCCCCAAAAATGATTGAACTTGGTTTTTGGAGGGGGTGTTAGCCTTGGATTTTCAGACAAATTGGTCCTAACTTGACGAGCCCCATTTTAAATGAGTATTAGCCTTAGATTTCTAACCTTGTTCATATCCAATCCGTTTTAGTTGGTATTAGACTTCAAATTTATGGGTAATAGACTTTTCCCCCCAAAATGATAGTACTTGGTTTTTGGAGGGGGTGTTAGCCTTGGATTTTCGGACAAATTGGTCCTGACTCGACGAGCCCCATTTTAAATGAGTATTAGACTTAGATTTCTAACCTTGTTCATATACAATACCGTTTTAGTTGGTATTATACTTCAAATTTATGGGTAATAGACTTTTCCCCCCAAAACATGATTGAACTTTGTTTTTGGAGGGGGTGTTAGCCTTGGATTTTCGGACAAATTTGTCTCGACTCGACGAGCCCCATTTTAAATGAGTATTAGCCTTAGATTTTTAACCTTGTTCATATACAATAGCTTTTTAGTTGGTATTAGACTTCAAATTTATGGGTAATAGACTTTGCCCCCCAAAATAATAGAACTTGGTTTTTTGGAGGGGGTGTTAGCCTTGGATTTTTCGGACAAATTAGTCCCGACTACATGAGCCCCATTTTAAATGAGTATTAGCCTTATATTTCTAACCTTGTTCATATCCAATACCTTTTAGTTGGTATTAGACTTCAAATTTATGGGTAATAGACTTTTCCCCCCAAAATGATAGAACTTGGTTTTTGGAGGGGGTGTTAGCCTTGGATTTTCGGACAAATTGGTCTCGACTCGACGAGCCCTCATTTTAAATGAGTATTAGCCTTAGATTTCTAACCTTGTTCATATCCAATCCCTTTTTGATGGTATTAGACTTCAAATTTATGGGTAATAGACTTTTCCCCCAAAAATGATTGAACTTGGTTTTTGGAGGGGGTGTTAGCCTTGGATTTTCGGACAAATTGGTCCTGACTTGACGAGCCCCATTTTAAATGAGTATTAGCCTTAGATTTATAACCTTGTTCATATCCAATCCCTTTTAGTTGGTATTAGACTTCAAATTTATGGGTAATAGACTTTTCCCCCAAAAATGATTGAACTTGGTTTTTGGAGGGGGTGTTAGCCTTGGATTTTCGGACAAATTGGTCCTAACTTCAGGAGCCCCATTTAAAAAGAGTATTAGCCTTAGATTTTTAACCTTGTTCATATCCAATAGCTTTTAGTTGGTATTAGAGTTCAAATTTATGGGTAATAGACTTTTCCCCCCAAAATGATAGAACTTGGTTTTTGGAGGGGGTGTTAGCCTTGGATTTTCGGACAAATTGGTCCTGACTCGACGAGCCCCATTTTAAATGAGTATTAGCCTTAGATTTCTAACCCTGTTCATATCCAATACCTTTTAGTTGGTATTAGACTTCAAATTTATGGGTAATAGACTTTTCCCCCAAAAATGATTGAACTTGGTTTTTGGAGGGGGTGTTAGCCTTGGATTTTCGGAGAAATTAATCATGACTCCACGAGCCCCATTTACTTGAGTATTAGGCTTAGATTTCTAACCTTGTTCATATCCAATACGTTTTAGTTGGTATTAGACTTCAAATTTATGGGTAATAGACTTTTCCCCCAAACATGATTAAACTTGGTTTTTGGAGGGGGTGTTAGCCTTGGATTTTCGGACAAATTGGTCCTGACTTCACGAGCCCCATTTTAAATGAGTATTAGCCTTAGATTTCTAACCTTGTTCATATCCAATTCCTTTTAGTTGGTATTAGACTTCAAATTTATGGGTAATAGACTTTTCCCTCAAAAATGATTGAACTTGGTTTTTGGAGGGGGTGTTAGCCTTAAATTATCAGACAAATTGGTCCTGACTCGACGTGCCCCATTTTAAATGAGTATTAGCCTAATATTTCTAACCTTGTTCATATCCAATCCCTTTTTGTTGTTATTAGACTACAAATTTATGGGTAATAGACTTTTCCCCCAAAAATGATTGAACTTGGTTTTTGGAGGGGGTGTTAGCCTTGGATTTTCGGACAAATTGGTCCTGACTCGACGAGCCCCATTTTAAATGAGTATTAGCCTTAGATTTCTAACCTTGTTCATATGCAATCCCTTTTAGTTTGTATTAGAATTCAAATTTATGGGTAATAGACTTTTCCCCCCAAAATGATAGAACTTGGTTTTTGGAGGGGGTGTTAGCCTTGGATTTTCGGACAAATTGGTCCTGACTTCATGAGCCCCATTTTAAATGAGTATTAGACTTAGATTTCTAACCTTGTTCATATACAATACCGTTTAGTTGGTATTATACTTCAAATTTATCGGTAATAGACTTTTCCCCCAAACATGATTGAACTTTGTTTTTGGAGGGGGTGTTAGCCTTGGATTTTCGGACAAATTTGTCCTGACTCGACGAGCCCCATTTTAAATGAGTATTAGCCTTAGATTTTTAACCTTGTTCATATCCAATCCCTTTTTGTTGGTATTAGACTTCAAATTTATGGGTAATAGACTTTCCCCCCCAAAAATGATAGAACTTGATTTTTGGAGGGGATGTTAGCCTTGGATTTTTCGGGACAAATTGGTCCCGACTTGACGAGCCCCATTTTAAATGAGTATTAGCCTTAGATTTCTAACCTTGTTCATATCCAATCCCTTTTAGTTGGTATTAGACTTCAAATTTATGGGTAATAGACTTTTCCCCCAAAAAATGATTGAACTTGGTTTTTGGACGGGGTGTTAGCCTTGGATTTTCGGACAAATTGGTCCTGACTTCACGAGCCCCATTTTAAATGAGTATTAGCCTTAGATTTCTAACCTTGTTCATATGCAATCCCTTTTAGTTGGTATTAGACTTCAAATTTATGGGTAATAGACTTTTCCCCCAAAAATGATTGAACTTGGTTTTTGGAGGGGGTGTTAGCCTTGGATTTTCGGACAAATTGGTCCTTACTCGACGAGCCCCATTTTAAATGAGTATTAGCCTTATATTTCTAACCTTGTTCATATCCAATCCCTTTTTGTTGGTATTAGACTACAAATTTATGGGTAATAGACTTTTCCCCCCAAAATGATAGAACTTGGTTTTTGGAGGGGGTGTTAGCCTTGGATTTTCGGACAAATTGGTCCTGACTCGACGAGCCCCATTTTAAATGAGTATTAGCCTTAGATTTCTAACCTTGTTCATATGCAATCCCTTTTAGTTTGTATTAGAATTCAAATTTATGGGTAATAGACTTTTCCCCCCAAAATGATAGAACTTGGTTTTTGGAGGGGGTGTTAGCCTTGGATTTTCGGACAAATTGGTCCTGACTTCACGAGCCCCATTTTAAATGAGTATTAGACTTAGATTTCTAACCTTTTTCATAACCAATCCCTTTTTGTTGGTATTAGACTTCAAATTTATGGGTAATAGACTTTCCCCCCCAAAATGATAGAACTTGATTTTTGGAGGGGGTGTTAGCCTTGGATTTTCGGACAAATTGGTCCTGACTCGACGAGCCCCATTTTAAATGAGTATTAGCCTTAGATTTTTAACCTTGTTCATATCCAATCCCTTTTTGTTGGTATTAGACTTCAAATTTATGGGTAATAGACTTTTCCCCCCCAAAAATGATAGAACTTGATTTTTGGAGGGGATGTTAGCCTTGGATTTTCAGACAAATTGGTCCTGACTTCACGAGCCCCATTTTAAATGAGTATTAGTCTTATATTTCTAACCTTGTTCATATCCAATACCTTTTAGTTGGTATTAGACTTCAAATTTATGGGTAATAGACTTTTCCCCCAAAAAATGATTGAACTTGGTTTTTGGAGGGGGTGTTAGCCTTGGATTTTCGGACAAATTGATCATGACTCCACGAGCCCCATTTACTTGAGTATTAGGCTTAGATTTCTAACCTTTGTTTCATATCCAATAGCTTTTAGTTGGTATTAGACTTCAAATTTATGGGATAATAGACTTTTTCCCCCAAAAATGATAGAGCTTGATTTTTTGGAGGGGATGTTAGCCTTGGATTTTCGGACAAATTGGTCCCTGACTTGACGAGCCCCATTTTAAATGAGTATTAGCCTTATATTTCTAACCTTGTTCATATCCAATACCTTTTAGTTGGTATTAGACTTCAAATTTATGGGTAATAGACTTTTCCCCCAAAAAATGATTGAACTTGGTTTTTGGAGGGGGTGTTAGCCTTGGATTTTCGGACAAATTGGTCCCGACTCGACGAGCCCCAATTTTAAATGAGTATTAGCCTTAGATTTCTAACCTTGTTCATATCCAATCCCTTTTAGTTGGTATTAGACTTCAAATTTATGGGTAATAGACTTTTCCCCCCAAAATGATTGAACTTGGTTTTTGGAGGGGGTGTTAGCCTTGGATTTTCGGACAAATTGGTCCTGACTTCACGAGCCCCATTTTAAATGAGTATTAGCCTTAGATTTCTAACCTTGTTCATATACAATACCTTTTAGTTGGTATTAGACTTCAAATTTATGGGTAATAGACTTTTCCCCCAAAAATGATTGAACTTGGTTTTTGGAGGGGGTGTTAGCCTTGGATTTTCGAACAAATTGATCATGACTCCACAAGCCCCATTTTAAATGAGTATTAGCCTTATATTTCTAACCTTGTTCATATCCAATACGTTTTAGTTGGTATTAGACTTCAAATTTATGGGTAATAGACTTTTCCCCCAAAAATGATTGAACTTGGTTTTTGGAGGGGGTGTTAGCCTTGGATTTTCGGACAAATTGGTCCTGACTTCACGAGCCCCATTTAAAAAGAGTATTAGCCTTAGATTTTTAACCTTGTTCATATCCAATAGCTTTTAGTTGGTATTAGACTTCAAATTTATGGGTAATAGACTTTTGCCCCCCAAAAATGATAGAACTTGGTTTTTGGAGGGGGTGTTAGCCTTGGATTTTCGGACAAATTGGTCCCCGACTCGACGAGCCCCAATTTAAATGAGTATTAGCCTTAGATTTCTAACCTTGTTCATATCCAATCCCTTTTAGTTGGTATTAGACTTCAAATTTATGGGTAATAGACTTTTCCTCCAAAAATGATTGAACTTGGTTTTTGGAGGGGGTGTTAGCCTTGGATTTTCGGACAAATTGGTCCTGACTTCACGAGCCCCATTTTAAATGAGTATTAGCCTTAGATTTCTAACCTTGTTCATATACAATACCTTTTAGTTGGTATTAGACTTCAAATTTATGGGTAATAGACTTTTCCCCCAAAAATGATTGAACTTGGTTTTTGGAGGGGGTGTTAGCCTTGGATTTTCGGACAAATTGATCATGACTCCACGAGCCCCATTTACTTGAGTATTAGGCTTAGATTTCTAACCTTGTTCATATCCAATACGTTTTAGTTGGTATTAGACTTCAAATTTATGGGTAATAGACTTTTCCCCCAAACATGATTAAACTTGGTTTTTGGAGGGGGTGTTAGCCTTGGATTTTTGGACAAATTGGTCCTGACTTCACGAGCCCCATTTTAAATGAGTATTAGCCTTAGATTTCTAACCTTGTTCATATCCAATTCCTTTTAGTTGGTATTAGACTTCAAATTTATGGGTAATAGACTTTTCCCCCCAAAAAATGATTGAACTTGGTTTTTGGAGGGGGTGTTAGCCTTGGATTTTCGGACAAATTGGTCCCGACTTCAGAGCCCCATTTTAAATGAGTATTAGCCTTAGATTTCTAACCTTGTTCATATGCAATCCCTTTTAGTTGGTATTAGACTTCAAATTTATGGGTAATAGACTTTTCCCCCCAAAAATGATAGAACTTGGTTTTTGGAGGGGGTGTTAGCCTTAAATTATCGGACAAATTGGTCCTGACTCGACGAGCCCCATTTTAAATGAGTATTAGCCTTAGATTTTTAACCTTGTTCATATCCAATCCCTTTTAGTTGGTATTAGACTTCAAATTTATGGGTAATAGACTTTTCCCCCAAAAATGATTGAACTTGGTTTTTGGAGGGGGTGTTAGCCTTGGATTTTCGGACAAATTGGTCCTGACTTCACGAGCCCCATTTAAAAAGAGTATTACCCTTAGATTTTTAACCTTGTTCATATCCAATCCCGTTTAGTTGGTATTATACTTCAAATTTATGGGTAATAGACTTTTCCCCCCAAAATGATAGAACTTGGTTTTTGGAGGGGGTGTTAGCCTTAAATTATCGGACAAATTGGTCCTGTCTCGACGAGCCCCATTTTAAATGAGTATTAGCCTTAGATTTTTAACCTTGTTCATATCCAATCCCTTTTTGTTGGTATTAGACTACAAATTTATGGGTAATAGACTTTTCCCCCAAAAATGATTGAACTTGGTTTTTGGAGGGGGTGTTAGCCTTGGATTTTCGGACAAATTGGTCCTGACTTCACGAGCCCCATTTAAAAAGAGTATTAGCCTTAGATTTTTAACCTTGTTCATATCCAATCCCGTTTAGTTGGTATTATACTTCAAATTTATGGGTAATAGACTTTTCCCCCCAAAATGATAGAACTTGGTTTTTGGAGGGGGTGTTAGCCTTAAATTATCGGACAAATTGGTCCTGACTCGACGAGCCCCATTTTAAATGAGTATTAGCCTTAGATTTTTAACCTTGTTCATATCCAATCCCTTTTTGTTGGTATTAGACTACAAATTTATGGGTAATAGACTTTTCCCCCAAAAATGATTGAACTTGGTTTTTGGAGGGGGTGTTAGCCTTGGATTTTCGGACAAATTGGTCCTGACTCGACGAGCCCCATTTTAAATGAGTATTAGCCTTAGATTTCTAAACTTGTTCATATGCAATCCCTTTTAGTTTGTATTAGAATTCAAATTTATGGGTAATAGACTTTTCCCCCCAAAATGATAGAACTTGGTTTTTGGAGGGGGTGTTAGCCTTGGATTTTCGGACAAATTGGTCCTGACTTCACGAGCCCCATTTTAAATGAGTATTAGACTTAGATTTCTAACCTTGTTCATATACAATACCGTTTAGTTGGTATTATACTTCAAATTTATGGGTAATAGACTTTTCCCCCAAACATGATTGAACTTTGTTTTTGGAGGGGGTGTTAGCCTTGGATTTTTCGGACAAATTTGACTCGACTCGACGAGCCCCATTTTAAATGAGTATTAGCCTTAGATTTTTAACCTTGTTCATATCCAATCCCTTTTTGTTGGTATTAGACTTCAAATTTATGGGTAATAGACTTTCCCCCCCAAAATGATAGAACTTGATTTTTGGAGGGGATGTTAGCCTTGGATTTTCAGACAAATTGGTCCTGACTTCACGAGCCCCATTTTAAATGAGTATTAGCCTTAGATTTCTAACCTTATTCATATACAATACCTTTTAGTTGGTATTAGACTTCAAATTTATGGGTAATAGACTTTTCCCCCAAAAATGATTGAACTTGGTTTTTGGAGGGGGTGTTAGCCTTGGATTTTCGGACAAATTGATCATGACTCCACGAGCCCCATTTTCTTGAGTATTAGGCTTAGATTTCTAACCTTTTTCATATCCAATACCTTTTAGTTGGTATTAGACTTCAAATTTATGGGTAATAGACTTTTCCCCCAAAAATGATTGAACTTGGTTTTTGGAGGGGGTGTTAGCCTTGGATTTTCGGACAAATTGGTCCTGACTTCATGAGCCCCATTTAAAAAGAGTATTAGCCTTAGATTTTTAACCTTGTTCATATCCAATAGCTTTTAGTTGGTATTAGACTTCAAATTTATGGGTAATAGACTTTTCCCCCAAAAATGATTGAACTTGGTTTTTGGAGGGGGTGTTAGCCTTGGATTTTCGGACAAATTGGTCCTGACTTCACGAGCCCCATTTAAAAAGAGTATTAGCCTTTGATTTTTAACCTTGTTCATATCCAATAGCTTTTTAGTTGGTATTAGACTTCAAATTTATGGGTAATAGACTTTGCCCCCCAAAATGATAGAACTTGGTTTTTGGAGGGGGTGTTAGGCTTGGATTTTCGGACAAATTGGTCCTGACTCGACGAGCCCCAATTTAAATGAGTATTAGCCTTATATTTCTAACCTTGTTCATATCCAATCCCTTTTAGTTGGTATTAGACTTCAAATTTATGGGTAATAGACTTTTCCCCCAAAAAATGATTGAACTTGGTTTTTGGAGGGGGTGTTAGCCTTGGATTTTCGGACAAATTGGTCCTGACTTCACGAGCCCGATTTTAAATGAGTATTAACCTTAGATTTCTAACCTTGTTCATATACAATACCTTTTAGTTGGTATTAGACTTCAAATTTATGGGTAATAGACTTTTCCCCCAAAAATGATTGAACTTGGTTTTTGGAGGGGGTGTTAGCCTTGGATTTTCGGACAAATTGATCATGACTCCACGAGCCCCATTTACTTGAGTATTAGGCTTAGATTTCTAACCTTGTTCATATCCAATACGTTTTAGTTGGTATTAGACTTCAAATTTATGGGTAATAGACTTTTCCCCCCAAAATGATAGAACTTGGTTTTTGGAGGGGGTGTTAGCCTTGGATTTTCGGACAAATTGGTCCTGACTCGACGAGCCCCATTTTAAATGAGTATTAGCCTTAGATTTTTAACCTTGTTCATATCCAATCCCTTTTTGTTGGTATTAGACTACAAATTTATGGGTAATAGACTTTTCCCCCAAAAATGATTGAACTTGGTTTTTGGAGGGGGTGTTAGCCTTGGATTTTCGGACAAATTGGTCCTGACTCGACGAGCCCCATTTTAAATGAGTATTAGCCTTAGATTTCTAAACTTGTTCATATGCAATCCCTTTTAGTTTGTATTAGAATTCAAATTTATGGGTAATAGACTTTTCCCCCCAAAATGATAGAACTTGGTTTTTGGAGGGGGTGTTAGCCTTGGATTTTCGGACAAATTGGTCCTGACTTCACGAGCCCCATTTTAAATGAGTATTAGACTTAGATTTCTAACCTTGTTCATATGCAATACCGTTTAGTTGGTATTATACTTCAAATTTATGGGTAATAGACTTTTCCCCCAAACATGATTGAACTTTGTTTTTGGAGGGGGTGTTAGCCTTGGATTTTCGGACAAATTTGACCTGACTCGACGAGCCCCATTTTAAATGAGTATTAGCCTTAGATTTTTAACCTTGTTCATATCCAATCCCTTTTTGTTGGTATTAGACTTCAAATTTATGGGTAATAGACTTTCCCCCCCAAAATGATAGAACTTGATTTTTGGAGGGGATGTTAGCCTTGGATTTTCAGACAAATTGGTCCTGACTTCACGAGCCCCATTTTAAATGAGTATTAGCCTTAGATTTCTAACCTTATTCATATACAATACCTTTTAGTTGGTATTAGACTTCAAATTTATGGGTAATAGACTTTTCCCCCAAAAATGATTGAACTTGGTTTTTGGAGGGGGTGTTAGCCTTGGATTTTCGGACAAATTGATCATGACTCCACGAGCCCCATTTTCTTGAGTATTAGGCTTAGATTTCTAACCTTTTTCATATCCAATACCTTTTAGTTGGTATTAGACTTCAAATTTATGGGTAATAGACTTTGCCCCCCAAAATGATAGAACTTGGTTTTTGGAGGGGGTGTTAGGCTTGGATTTTCGGACAAATTGGTCCTGACTTCACGAGCCCCATTTTAAATGAGTAATAGCCTTAGATTTCTAACCTTGTTCATATCCAATTCCTTTTAGTTGGTATTAGACTTCAAATTTATGGGTAATAGACTTTTCCCCCCAAAATGATAGAACTTGGTTTTTGGAGGGGGTGTTAGCCTTGGATTTTCGGACAAATTGGTCCTGACTCGACGAGCCCCATTTTAAATGAGTATTAGCCTTAGATTTCTAACCTTGTTCATATCCAATCCCTTTTAGTTGGTATTAGACTTCAAATTTATGGGTAATAGACTTTTCCCCCAAAAATGATTGAACTTGGTTTTTGGAGGGGGTGTTAGCCTTGGATTTTCGGACAAATTGGTCCTGACTTCATGAGCCCCATTTAAAAAGAGTATTAGCCTTAGATTTTTAACCTTGTTCATATCCAATAGCTTTTAGTTGGTATTAGACTTCAAATTTATGGGTAATAGACTTTTCCCCCAAAAATGATTGAACTTGGTTTTTGGAGGGGGTGTTAGCCTTGGATTTTCGGACAAATTGGTCCTGACTTCACGAGCCCCATTTAAAAAGAGTATTAGCCTTTGATTTTTAACCTTGTTCATATCCAATAGCTTTTAGTTGGTATTAGACTTCAAATTTATGGGTAATAGACTTTGCCCCCCAAAATGATAGAACTTGGTTTTTGGAGGGGGTGTTAGGCTTGGATTTTCGGACAAATTGGTCCTGACTCGACGAGCCCCAATTTAAATGAGTATTAGCCTTATATTTCTAACCTTGTTCATATCCAATCCCTTTTAGTTGGTATTAGACTTCAAATTTATGGGTAATAGACTTTTCCCCCAAAAATGATTGAACTTGGTTTTTGGAGGGGGTGTTAGCCTTGGATTTTCGGACAAATTGGTCCTGACTTCACGAGCCCGATTTTAAATGAGTATTAGCCTTAGATTTCTAACCTTGTTCATATACAATACCTTTTAGTTGGTATTAGACTTCAAATTTATGGGTAATAGACTTTTCCCCCAAAAATGATTGAACTTGGTTTTTGGAGGGGGTGTTAGCCTTGGATTTTCGGACAAATTGATCATGACTCCACGAGCCCCATTTACTTGAGTATTAGGCTTCGATTTCTAACCTTGTTCATATCCAATACGTTTTAGTTGGTATTAGACTTCAAATTTATGGGTAATAGACTTTTCCCCCCAAACATGATTAAACTTGGTTTTTTGGAGGGGGTGTTAGCCTTGGATTTTCGGACAAATTGGTCCTGACTTCACGAGCCCCATTTTAAATGAGTATTAGCCTTAGATTTCTAACCTTGTTCATATCCAATTCCTTTTAGTTGGTATTAGACTTCAAATTTATGGGTAATAGACTTTTCCCCCCAAAAATGATTGAACTTGGTTTTTGGAGGGGGTGTTAGCCTTGGATTTTCGGACAAATTGGTCCCTGACTTCACGAGCCCCATTTTAAATGAGTATTAGCCTTAGATTTCTAACCTTGTTCATATGCAATCCCTTTTAGTTGGTATTAGACTTCAAATTTATGGGTAATAGACTTTTCCCCCCAAAATGATAGAACTTGGTTTTTGGAGGGGGTGTTAGCCTTAAATTATCGGATAAATTGGTCCTGACTCGACGAGCCCCATTTTAAATGAGTATTAGCCTTAGATTTTTAACCTTGTTCATATCCAATCCCTTTTTGTTGGTATTAGACTACAAATTTATGGGTAATAGACTTTTCCCCCCAAAAAATGGTTGAACTTGGTTTTTTGGAGGGGGTGTTAGCCTTGGATTTTCGGACAAATTGGTCCTGACTCGACGAGCCCCATTTTAAATGAGTATTAGCCTTAGATTTCTAACCTTGTTCATATGCAATCCCTTTTAGTTTGTATTAGAATTCAAATTTATGGGTAATAGACTTTTCCCCCCAAAATGATAGAACTTGGTTTTTGGAGGGGGTGTTAGCCTTGGATTTTCGGACAAATTGGTCCTGACTTCACGAGCCCCATTTTAAATGAGTATTAGACTTAGATTTCTAACCTTGTTCATATACAATACCATTTAGTTGGTATTATACTTCAAATTTATGGGTAATAGACTTTTCCCCCAAACATGATTGAACTTTGTTTTTGGAGGGGGTGTTAGCCTTGGATTTTCGGACAAATTTGACCTGACTCGACGAGCCCCATTTTAAATGAGTATTAGCCTTAGATTTTTAACCTTGTTCATATCCAATCCCTTTTTGTTGGTATTAGACTTCAAATTTATGGGTAATAGACTTTCCCCCCCAAAATGATAGAACTTGATTTTTGGAGGGGATGTTAGCCTTGGATTTTCAGACAAATTGGTCCTGACTTCACGAGCCCCATTTTAAATGAGTATTAGCCTTATATTTCTAACCTTTTTCATATCCAATACCTTTTAGTTGGTATTAGACTTCAAATTTATGGGTAATAGACTTTTCCCCCAAAAATGATTGAACTTGGTTTTTGGAGGGGGTGTTAGCCTTGGATTTTCGGACAAATTGGTCCTGACTTCACGAGCCCCATTTAAAAAGAGTATTATCCTTAGATTTTTAACCTTGTTCATATCCAATCCCTTTTAGTTGGTATTAGACTTCAAATTTATGGGTAATAGACTTTTCCCCCAAAAATGATGGAACTTGGTTTTTGGAGGGTGTGTTAGCCTTGGATTTTCAGACAAATTGGTCCTGACTTGACGAGCCCCATTTTAAATGAGTATTAGCCTTAGATTTCTAACCTTGTTCATATACAATACCTTTTAGTTGGTATTAGACTTCAAATTTATGGGTAATAGACTTTTCCCCCAAAAATGATTGAACTTGGTTTTTGGAGGGGGTGTTAGCCTTGGATTTTCGGACAAATTGGTCCTGACTTCATGAGCACCATTTTAAATGATTATTAGCCTTAGATTTCTAACCTTGTTCATATACAATACCTTTTAGTTGGTATTAGACTTCAAATTTATGGGTAATAGACTTTTCCCCCAAAAATGATAGAACTTGGTTTTTGGAGGGGGTGTTAGCCTTGGATTTTCGGACAAATTGGTCCTGACTTCACGAGCCCCATTTTAAATGAGTATTAGACTTAGATTTCTAACCTTGTTCATATACAATACCTTTTAGTTGGTATTAGACTTCAAATTTATGGGTAATAGACTTTTCCCCCAAAAATGATTGAACTTGGTTTTTGGAGGGGGTGTTAGCCTTGGATTTTCGGACAAATTGATCATGACTCCACGAGCCCCATTTACTTGAGTATTAGGCTTATATTTCTAACCTTGTTCATATCCAATACGTTTTAGTTGGTATTAGACTTCAAATTTATGGGTAATAGACTTTTCCCCCAAACATGATTAAACTTGGTTTTTGGAGGGGGTGTTAGCCTTGGATTTTTCGGACAAATTGGTCCCCGACTTCACGAGCCCCATTTTAAATGAGTATTAGCCTTAGATTTCTAACCTTGTTCATATCCAATTCCTTTTAGTTGGTATTAGACTTCAAATTTATGGGTAATAGACTTTTCCCCCAAAAATGATTGAACTTGGTTTTTGGAGGGGGTGTTAGCCTTGGATTTTCGGACAAATTGGTCCTGACTTCAGGAGCCCCATTTTAAATGAGTATTAGCCTTAGCTTTCTAACCTTGTTCATATGCAATCCCTTTTAGTTGGTATTAGACTTCAAATTTATGGGTAATAGACTTTTCCCCCCAAAATGATAGAACTTGGTTTTTGGAGGGGGTGTTAGCCTTAAATTATCGGACAAATTGGTCCTGACTCGACGAGCCCCATTTTAAATGAGTATTAGCCTTAGATTTTTAACCTTGTTCATATCCAATCCCTTTTTGTTGGTATTAGACTTCAAATTTATGGGTAATAGACTTTTCCCCCAAAAATGATTGAACTTGGTTTTTGGAGGGGGTGTTAGCCTTGGATTTTCGGACAAATTGGTCCTGACTTCACGAGCCCCATTTAAAAAGAGTATTATCCTTAGATTTTTAACCTTGTTCATATCCAATCCCTTTTAGTTGGTATTAGACTTCAAATTTATGGGTAATAGACTTTTCCCCCCAAAATGATAGAACTTGGTTTTTGGAGGGGGTGTTAGCCTTGGATTTTCAGACAAATTGGTCCTGACTTGACGAGCCCCATTTTAAATGAGTATTAGCCTTAGATTTCTAACCTTGTTCATATACAATACCTTTTAGTTGGTATTAGACTTCAAATTTATGGGTAATAGACTTTTCCCCCAAAAATGATTGAACTTGGTTTTTGGAGGGGGTGTTAGCCTTGGATTTTCGGACAAATTGGTCCTGACTTCATGAGCACCATTTTAAATGATTATTAGCCTTATATTTCTAACCTTGTTCATATACAATACCTTTTAGTTGGTATTAGACTTCAAATTTATGGGTAATAGACTTTTCCCCCAAAAATGATAGAACTTGGTTTTTGGAGGGGGTGTTAGCCTTGGATTTTCGGACAAATTGGTCCTGACTTCACGAGCCCCATTTTAAATGAGTATTAGACTTAGATTTCTAACCTTGTTCATATACAATACCTTTTAGTTGGTATTAGACTTCAAATTTATGGGTAATAGACTTTTCCCCCAAAAATGATTGAACTTGGTTTTTGGAGGGGGTGTTAGCCTTGGATTTTCGGACAAATTGGTCCTGACTTCACGAGCCCTATTTTAAATGAGTATTAGACTTAGATTTCTAACCTTGTTCATATACAATACCGTTTAGTTGGTATTATACTTCAAATTTATGGGTAATAGACTTTTCCCCCAAACATGATTGAACTTTGTTTTTGGAGGGGGTGTTAGCCTTGGATTTTCGGACAAATTTGACCTGACTCGACGAGCCCCATTTTAAATGAGTATTAGCCTTAGATTTTTAACCTTGTTCATATCCAATCCCTTTTTGTTGGTATTATACTTCAAATTTATGGGTAATAGACTTTTCCCCCCCAAAAATGATAGAACTTGATTTTTGGAGGGGGATATTAGCCTTGGATTTTCGGACAAATTGGTCCCGACTTCACGAGCCCCATTTTAAATGAGTATTAGCCTTATATTTCTAACCTTGTTCATATCCAATCCCTTTTTAGTTGGTATTAGACTTCAAATTTATGGGTAATAGACTTTTCCCCCCAAAAAATGATTGAACTTGGTTTTTGGAGGGGGTGTTAGCCTTGGATTTTCGGACAAATTGGTCCCGACTTCACGAGCCCCATTTTAAATGAGTATTATCCTTAGATTTCTAACCTTGTTCATATCCAATTCCCTTTTTAGTTGGTATTAGACTTCAAATTTATGGGTAATAGACTTTTCCCCCCAAAAAATGATTGAACTTGGTTTTTGGAGGGGGTGTTAGCCTTGGATTTTCGGACAAATTGGTCCCGACTTCACGAGCCCCATTTTAAATGAGTATTAGCCTTAGATTTCTAACCTTGTTCATATGCAATCCCTTTTAGTTGGTATTAGACTTCAAATTTATGGGTAATAGACTTTTCCCCCCAAAAATGATAGAACTTGGTTTTTGGAGGGGGTGTTAGCCTTAAATTATCTGGACAAATTGGTCCCGACTCGACGAGCCCCATTTTAAATGAGTATTAGCCTTAGATTTTTAACCTTGTTCATATCCAATCCCTTTTTGTTGGTATTAGACTACAAATTTATGGGTAATAGACTTTTCCCCCCAAAAAATGATTGAACTTGGTTTTTGGAGGGGGTGTTAGCCTTGGATTTTCGGACAAATTGGTCCTGACTCGACGAGCCCCATTTTAAATGAGTATTAGCCTTAGATTTCTAACCTTGTTCATATGCAATCCCTTTTAGTTTGTATTAGAATTCAAATTTATGGGTAAATAGACTTTTCCCCCCAAAAATGATAGAACTTGGTTTTTTGGAGGGGGTGTTAGCCTTGGATTTTCGGACAAATTGGTCCTGACTTCACGAGCCCTATTTTAAATGAGTATTAGACTTAGATTTCTAACCTTGTTCATATACAATACCGTTTAGTTGGTATTATACTTCAAATTTATGGGTAATAGACTTTTCCCCCAAACATGATTGAACTTTGTTTTTGGAGGGGGTGTTAGCCTTGGATTTTCGGACAAATTTGACCTGACTCGACGAGCCCCATTTTAAATGAGTATTAGCCTTAGATTTTTAACCTTGTTCATATCCAATCCCTTTTTGTTGGTATTATACTTCAAATTTATGGGTAATAGACTTTCCCCCCCAAAATGATAGAACTTGATTTTTGGAGGGGATATTAGCCTTGGATTTTCAGACAAATTGGTCCTGACTTCACGAGCCCCATTTTAAATGAGTATTAGCCTTATATTTCTAACCTTGTTCATATCCAATACCTTTTAGTTGGTATTAGACTTCAAATTTATGGGTAATAGACTTTTCCCCCAAAAATGATTGAACTTGGTTTTTGGAGGGGGTGTTAGCCTTGGATTTTCGGACAAATTGGTCCTGACTTCACGAGCCCCATTTAAAAAGAGTATTAGCCTTAGATTTTTAACATTGTTCATATCCAATCCCTTTTAGTTGGTATTAGACTTCAAATTTATGGGTAATAGACTTTTCCCCCAAAAATGATTGAACTTGGTTTTTGGAGGGGGTGTTAGCCTTGGATTTTCGGACAAATTGGTCCCCGACTTCACGAGCCCCATTTTAAATGAGTATTAGCCTTAGATTTCTAACCTTGTTCATATACAATACCTTTTAGTTGTTATTAGACTTCAAATTTATGGGTAATAGACTTTTCCCCCAAAAATGATTGAACTTGGTTTTTGGAGGGGGTGTTAGCCTTGGATTATCGGACAAATTGGTCCTGACTCGACGAGCCCCATTTTAAATGAGTATTAGCCTTAGATTTTTAACCTTGTTCATATCCAATCCCTTTTTGTTGGTATTAGACTTCAAATTTATGGGTAATAGACTTTTCCCCCAAAAATGATTGAACTTGGTTTTTGGAGGGGGTGTTAGCCTTGGATTTTCGGACAAATTGGTCCTGACTTCACGAGCCCCATTTAAAAAGAGTATTAGCCTTATATTTCGAACCTTGTTCATATCCAATACCTTTTAGTTGGTATTAGACTTCAAATTTATGGGTAATAGACTTTTCCCCCAAAAATGATTGAACTTGGTTTTTGGAGGGGGTGTTAGCCTAGGATTTCGGACAAATTGGTCCTGACTTCACGAGCCCCATTTAAAAAGAGTATTAGCCTTATATTTTTAACCTTGTTCATATCCAATAGCTTTTATTTGGTATTAGACTTCAAATTTATGGGTAATAGACTTTCCCCCCCAAAATGATAGAACTTGGTTTTTGGAGGGGGTGTTAGCCTTGGATTTTCGGACAAATTGGTCCTGACTTCACGAGCCCCATTTTAAATGAGATATAGCCTTAGATTTCTAACCTTGTTCATATCCAATACCTTTTAGTTGGTATTAGACTTCAAATTTATGGGTAATAGACTTTTCCCCCCAAAATGATAGAACTTGGTTTTTGGAGGGGGTGTTAGCCTTGGATTTTCGGACAAATTGGTCCTGACTCGACGAGCCCCATTTTAAATGAGTATTAGCCTTAGATTTCTAACCTTGTTCATATCCAATCCCTTTTAGTTGGTATTAGACTTCAAATTTATGGGTAATAGACTTTTCCCCCAAAAATGATTGAACTTGGATTTTTGGAGGGGGTGTTAGCCTTGGATTTTCTGGGACAAATTGGTCTTGACTTCACGAGCCCCATTTTAAATGAGTATTAGCCTTAGATTTCTAACCTTGTTCATATGCAATCCCTTTTAGTTGGTATTAGACTTCAAATTTATGGGTAATAGACTTTTCCCCCCAAAATGATAGAACTTGGTTTTTGGAGGGGGTGTTAGCCTTAAATTATCGGACAAATTGGTCTCGACTCGACGAGCCCCATTTTAAATGAGTATTAGCCTTAGATTTCTAACCTTGTTCATATCCAATCCCTTTTTGTTGGTATTAGACTACAAATTTATGGGTAATAGACTTTTCCCCCAAAAATGATTGAACTTGGTTTTTGGAGGGGGTGTTAGCCTTAAATTATCGGACAAATTGGTCCTGACTCGACGAGCCCCATTTTAAATGAGTATTAGCCGTAGATTTCTAACCTTGTTCAAATCCAATCCCTTTTTGTTGGTATTAGACTACAAATTTATGGGTAATAGACTTTTCCCCCAAAAATGATTGAACTTGGTTTTTGGAGGGGGTGGTAGCCATGGATTTTCGGACAAATTGGTCCTGACTCGACGAGGCCCATTTTAAATGCGTATTAGCCTTAGATTTCTAACCTTGTTCATATGCAATCCCTTTTAGTTGGTATTAGACTTCAAATTTATGGGTAATAGACTTTTCCCCCCAAAAATGATAGAACTTGGTTTTTTAGAGGGGGGTGTTAGCCTTAAATTATCGGACAAATTGGTCCTGACTCGACGAGCCCCATTTTAAATGAGTATTAGCCTTAGATTTCTAACCTTGTTCATATCCAATCCCTTTTTGTTGGTATTAGACTACAAATTTATGGGTAATAGACTTTTCCCCCAAAAATGATTGAACTTGGTTTTTGGAGGGGGTGTTAGCCTTGGATTTTCGGACAAATTGGTCCTGACTTCACGAGCCCCATTTTAAATGAGTATTAGCCTTAGATTTCTAACCTTGTTCATATGCAATCCCTTTTAGTTGGTATTAGACTTCAAATTTATGGGTAATAGACTTTTCCCCCCAAAATGATAGAACTTGGTTTTTGGAGGGGGTGTTAGCCTTAAATTATCACACAAATTGGTCCTGACTCGACGAGCCCCATTTTAAATGAGTATTAGCCTTAGATTTCTAACCTTGTTCATATCCAATCCCTTTTTGTTGGTATTAGACTACAAATTTATGGGTAATAGACTTTTCCCCCCAAAATGATAGAACTTGGTTTTTGGAGGGGGTGTTAGCCTTGGATTTTCAGACAAATTGGTCCTGACTTGACGAGCCCCATTTTAAATAATTATTAGCCTTAGATTTCTAACCTTGTTCATATACAATACCTTTTAGTTGGTATTAGACTTCAAATTTATGGGTAATAGACTTTTCCCGCAAAAATGATTGAACTTGGTTTTTGGAGGGGGTATTAGCCTTGGATTTTCGGACAAGTTGATCATGACTCCACGAGCCCCATTTACTTGAGTATTAGGTTTAGATTTCTAACCTTGTTCATATCCAAGCCCTTTTTGTTGGTATTAGACTTCAAATTTATGGGTAATAGACTTTTCCCCCCAAAATGATAGAACTTGGTTTTTAGAGGGGGTGTTAGCCTTGGATTTTCGGACAAATTGGTCCTGACTTCACGAGCCCCATTTTAAATGAGTATTAGCCTTAGATTTCTAACATTGTTCATATCCAATACCTTTTAGTTGGTATTAGACTTCAAATTTATGGGTAATAGACTTTTCCCCCAAACATGATTAAACTTGGTTTTTGGAGGGGGTGTTAGCCTTAAATTATCGGACAAATTGGTCCTGACTCGACGAGCCCCATTTTAAATGAGTATTAGCCTTAGATTTCTAACCTTGTTCAAATCCAATCCCTTTTTGTTGGTATTAGACTACAAATTTATGGGTAATAGACTTTTCCCCCAAAAATGATTGAACTTGGTTTTTGGAGGGGGTGGTAGCCATGGATTTTCGGACAAATTGGTCCTGACTCGACGAGGCCCATTTTAAATGCGTATTAGCCTTAGATTTCTAACCTTGTTCATATGCAATCCCTTTTAGTTGGTATTAGACTTCAAATTTATGGGTAATAGACTTTTCCCCCCAAAATGATAGAACTTGGTTTTTAGAGGGGGTGTTAGCCTTAAATTATCGGACAAATTGGTCCTGACTCGACGAGCCCCATTTTAAATGAGTATTAGCCTTAGATTTCT
>CM054991.1:16780426-16800412 GCA_029030765.1 Salix suchowensis
GAACTTGGTTTTTGGAGGGGGTGTTAGCCTTGGATTTTCGGACAAATTGATCCTGACTCGACGAGCTCCATTTAAATGAGTATTAGCCTTAGATTTCTAAACTTGTTCATATACAATCCCTTTTAGTTGGTATTAGACTTCAAATTTATGGGTAATATACTTTTCCCCCCAAACATGGTTGAACTTGGTTTTTGGAGGGGGTGTTAGCCTTGGATTTTCTGACAAATTGATCCCGACTCGACGAGCTCCATTTAAATGAGTATTAGCCTTAGATTTCTAAACTTGTTCATATACAATCCCTTTTAGTTGGTATTAGACTTCAAATTTATGGGTAATACACTTTTTCCCCCCAAACATGGTTGAACTTGGTTTTTGGAGGGGGTGTTAGCCTTGGATTTTCTGGACAAATTGATCCCGACTCGACGAGCCCCATTTAAATGAGTATTAGACTTAGATTTATAACCTTGTTCATATCCAAGACCTTTTAGTTGGTATTAGACTTCAAATTTATGGGTAATACACTTTTTCCCCCAAACATGGTTGAACTTGGTTTTTGGAGGGGGTGTTAGCGTTGGATTTTCTGGACAAATTGATCCCGACTCAACGAGCCCCATTTAAATGAGTATTAGCCTTAGATTTCTAAACTTGTTCATATACAATCCCTTTTAGTTTGTATTTGACTACAAATTTATGGGTAATACACTTTTTCCCCCCAAACATGATTGAACTTGGTTTTTGGAGGGGGTGTTAGCCTTGGATTTTCTGACAAATTGATCCCGACTCGACGAGCTCCATTTAAATGAGTATTAGCCTTAGATCTCTAAACTTGTTCATATACAATCCCTTTTAGTTGGTATTAGACTTCAAATTTATGGGTAATACACTTTTTCCCCCCAAACATGGTTGAACTTGGTTTTTTGGAGGGGGTGTTAGCCTTGGATTTTCTGGACAAATTGATCCCGACTCGACGAGCTCCATTTAAATGAGTATTAGCCTTAGATTTCTAAACTTGTTCATATACAATCCCTTTTAGTTGGTATTAGACTTCAAAGTTATGGGTAATACACTTTTTCCCCCCAAACATGGTTGAACTTGGTTTTTGGAGGGGGTGTTAGCCTTGGATTTTCTGACAAATTGATCCCCGACTCGACGAGCCCCATTTAAATGAGTATTAGACTTAGATTTATAACCTTGTTCATATCCAAGACCTTTTAGTTGGTATTAGACTTCAAATTTATGGGTAATACACTTTTTCCCCCAAACATGGTTGAACTTGGTTTTTGGAGGGGGTGTTAGCGTTGGATTTTCTGGACAAATTGATCCTGACTCAACGAGCCCCATTTAAATGAGTATTAGACTTAGATTTCTAAACTTGTTCATATACAATCCCTTTTAGTTTGTATTAGACTACAAATTTATGGGTAATACACTTTTCCCCCAAACATGATTGAACTTGGTTTTTGGAGGGGGTGTTAGCCTTGGATTTTCGGACAAATTGATCCTGACTCGACGAGCTCCATTTAAATGAGTATTAGCCTTAGATTTCTAAACTTGTTCATATACAATCCCTTTTAGTTGGTATTAGACTTCAAATTTATGGGTAATACACTTTTCCCCCCAAACATGGTTGAACTTGGATTTTGGAGGGGGTGTTAGCCTTGGATTTTCGGACGAATTGATCCTGACTCAACGAGCCCCATTTAAATGAGTATTAGCCTTAGATTTCTAAACTTGTTCATATACAATCCCTTTTAGTTGGTATTAGACTTCAAATTTATGGGTAATACACTTTTTCCCCCCAAACATGATTGAACTTGGTTTTTTGGAGGGGGTGTTAGCCTTGGATTTTCTGGACAAATTGATCCCGACTCGACGAGCCCCATTTAAATGAGTATTAGCCTTATATTTCTAACCTTTTTCATATGCAAGAGCTTTTAGTTGGTATTAGACTTAAATTTAAGGGTAATACACTTTTTCCCCCCAAACTTGGTTGAACTTGGTTTTTGGAGGGGGTGTTAGCCTTGGATTTTCTGACAAATTGATCCCGACTCAACGAGCCCCATTTAAATGAGTATTAGACTTAGATTTCTAACCTTGTTCATATACAATCCCTTTTAGTTGGTATTAGACTTCAAATTTATGGGTAATACACTTTTCCCCCAAACATGATCGAATTTGGTTTTTGGAGGGGGTGTTAGCCTTGGATTTTCTGGACAAAATTGATCCTGACTCGACGAGCCCCATTTAAATGAGTATTAGCCTTATATTTATAACCTTGTTCATATACAATACCTTTTAGTTGGTATTAGACTTCAAGTTTATGGGTAATACACTTTTCCCCCAAACATGGTTGAACTTGGTTTTTGGAAGGGGTGTTAGCCTTGGATTTTCGTGACAAATTGATCCCGACTCGACGAGCCCCATTTAATTGAGTATTAACCTTATATTTCTAACCTTGATCATATGCAAGAGCTTTTAGCTGGTATTAGACTACAAATTTATGGGTAATACACTTTTCCCCCCAAACATGGTTGAACTTGGTTTTTGGAGGGGGCGTTAGCCTTGGATTTTCTGACAAATTGATCCCGACTCGACGAGCCCCATTTAAATGAGTATTAGACTTAGATTTCTAACCTTGTTCATATACAATCCCTTTTAGTTGGTATTAGACTTCAAATTTATGGGTAATACACTTTTCCCCCCAAACATGATCGAACTTGGTTTTTGGAGGGGGTGTTAGCCTTGGATTTTCTGACAAATTGATCCCGACTCGACGAGCTCCATTTAAATGAGTATTAGCCTTAGATTTCTAAACTTGTTCATATACAATCCCTTTTAGTTGGTATTAGACTTCAAATTTATGGGTAATACACTTTTTCCCCCCAAACATGGTTGAACTTGGTTTTTGGAGGGGGTGTTAGCCTTGGATTTTCTGGACAAATTGATCCCGACTCGACGAGCCCCATTTAAATGAGTATTAGACTTAGATTTATAACCTTGTTCATATCCAAGACCTTTTAGTTGGTATTAGACTTCAAATTTATGGGTAATACACTTTTTCCCCCAAACATGGTTGAACTTGGTTTTTGGAGGGGGTGTTAGCGTTGGATTTTCTGGACAAATTGATCCCGACTCAACGAGCCCCATTTAAATGAGTATTAGCCTTAGATTTCTAAACTTGTTCATATACAATCCCTTTTAGTTTGTATTTGACTACAAATTTATGGGTAATACACTTTTCCCCCAAACATGATTGAACTTGGTTTTTTGGAGGGGGTGTTAGCCTTGGATTTTCTGGACAAATTGATCCCGACTCGACGAGCTCCATTTAAATGAGTATTAGCCTTAGATCTCTAAACTTGTTCATATACAATCCCTTTTAGTTGGTATTAGACTTCAAATTTATGGGTAATACACTTTTTCCCCCAAACATGGTTGAACTTGGTTTTTGGAGGGGGGTGTTAGCCTTGGATTTTCTGGACAAATTGATCCCGACTCGACGAGCTCCATTTAAATGAGTATTAGCCTTAGATTTCTAAACTTGTTCATATACAATCCCTTTTAGTTGGTATTAGACTTCAAATTTATGGGTAATACACTTTTCCCCCCAAACATGGTTGAACTTGGTTTTTGGAGGGGGTGTTAGCCTTGGATTTTCTGGACAAATTGATCCCGACTCGACGAGCCCCATTTAAATGAGTATTAGACTTAGATTTCTAAACTTGTTCATATACAATCCCTTTTAGTTTGTATTAGACTACAAATTTATGGGTAATACACTTTTTCCCCCCAAACATGATTGAACTTGGTTTTTGGAGGGGGTGTTAGCCTTGGATTTTCTGGACAAATTGATCCCGACTCGACGAGCTCCATTTAAATGAGTATTAGCCTTAGATTTCTAAACTTGTTCATATACAATCCCTTTTAGTTGGTATTAGACTTCAAATTTATGGGTAATACACTTTTCCCCCCAAACATGGTTGAACTTGGATTTTTGGAGGGGGTGTTAGCCTTGGATTTTCTGGACGAATTGATCCTGACTCAACGAGCCCCATTTAAATGAGTATTAGCCTTAGATTTCTAAACTTGTTCATATACAATCCCTTTTAGTTGGTATTAGACTTCAAATTTATGGGTAATACACTTTTCCCCCAAACATGATTGAACTTGGTTTTTGGAGGGGGTGTTAGCCTTGGATTTTCGGACAAATTGATCCTGACTCGACGAGCCCCATTTAAATGAGTATTAGCCTTATATTTCTAACCTTTTTCATATGCAAGAGCTTTTAGTTGGTATTAGACTTAAATTTAAGGGTAATACACTTTTCCCCCAAACTTGGTTGAACTTGGTTTTTGGAGGGGGTGTTAGCCTTGGATTTTCTGACAAATTGATCCCGACTCAACGAGCCCCATTTAAATGAGTATTAGACTTAGATTTCTAACCTTGTTCATATACAATCCCTTTTAGTTGGTATTAGACTTCAAATTTATGGGTAATACACTTTTTCCCCCAAACATGATCGAACTTGGTTTTTTGGAGGGGGTGTTAGCCTTGGATTTTCTGGACAAAATTGATCCCGACTCGACGAGCCCCATTTAAATGAGTATTAGCCTTATATTTATAACCTTGTTCATATCCAATACCTTTTAGTTGGTATTAGACTTCAAGTTTATGGGTAATACACTTTTCCCCCAAACATGGTTGAACTTGGTTTTTGGAGGGGGTGTTAGCCTTGGATTTTCAGACAAATTGATCCTGACTCGACGAGCCCCATTTAATTGAGTATTAACCTTATATTTCTAACCTTGTTCATATGCAAGAGCTTTTAGCTGGTATTAGACTACAAATTTATGGGTAATACACTTTTCCCCCAAACATGGTTGAACTTGGTTTTTGGAGGGGGCGTTAGCCTTGGATTTTCGGACAAATTGATCCTGACTCGACGAGCCCCATTTAAATGAGTATTAGACTTAGATTTCTAACCTTGTTCATATACAATCCCTTTTAGTTGGTATTAGACTTCAAATTTATGGGTAATACACTTTTCCCCCAAACATGATCGAACTTGGTTTTTGGAGGGGGTGTTAGCCTTGGATTTTCGGACAAAATTGATCCAAACTCGACGAGCCCCATTTAAATGAGTATTAGACTTAGATTTATAACCTTTTTCATATACAATCCCTTTTAGTTGGTATTAGACTTCAAATTTATGGGTAATACACTTTTCCCCCAAACATGGTTGAACTTGGTTTTTGGAGGGGGTGTTAGCCTTGGATTTTCGGACAAAATTGATCCTGACTCGACGAGCCCCATTTAAATGAGTATTAGACTTAGATTTCTAACCTTTTTCATATACAATCCCTTTTAGTTGGTATTAGACTTCAAATTTATGGGTAATACACTTTTCCCCCAAACATGGTTGAACTTGGTTTTTTGGAGGGGGTGTTAGCCTTGGATTTTCGGACAAAATTGATCCTGACTCGACGAGCCCCATTTAAATGAGTATTAGACTTAGATTTATAACCTTGTTCATATCCAAGACCTTTTAGTTGGTATTAGACTTCAAATTTATGGGTAATACACTTTGCCCCCAAACATGGTTGAACTTGGTTTTTGGAGGGGGTGTTAGCGTTGGATTTTTGGACAAATTGATCCTGACTCAACGAGCCCCATTTAAATGAGTATTAGACTTAGATTTCTAAACTTGTTCATATACAATCCCTATTAGTTTGTATTAGACTACAAATTTATGGGTAATACACTTTTTCCCCCAAACATGATTGAACTTGGTTTTTTGGAGGGGGTGTTAGCCTTGGATTTTCTGACAAATTGATCCCGACTCGACGAGCTCCATTTAAATGAGTATTAGCCTTAGATTTCTAAACTTGTTCATATACAATCCCTTTTAGTTGGTATTAGACTTCAAATTTATGGGTAATACACTTTTCCCCCCAAACATGGTTGAACTTGGTTTTTTGGAGGGGGTGTTAGCCTTGGATTTTCTGACAAAATTGATCCCTCGACTCGACGAGCCCCATTTAAATGAGTATTAGACTTAGATTTATAACCTTGTTCATATCCAAGACCTTTTAGTTGGTATTAGACTTCAAATTTATGGGTAATACACTTTTCCCCCAAACATGGTTGAACTTGGTTTTTGGAGGGGGTGTTAGCCTTGGATTTTCGGACAAAATTGATCCTGACTCGACGAGCCCCATTTAAATGAGTATTAGACTTAGATTTATAACCTTGTTCATATCCAAGACCTTTTAGTTGGTATTAGACTTCAAATTTATGGGTAATACACTTTGCCCCCAAACATGGTTGAACTTGGTTTTTTGGAGGGGGTGTTAGCGTTGGATTTTCTGACAAATTGATCCTGACTCAACGAGCCCCATTTAAATGAGTATTAGACTTAGATTTCTAAACTTGTTCATATACAATCCCTATTAGTTTGTATTAGACTACAAATTTATGGGTAATACACTTTTCCCCCAAACATGATTGAACTTGGTTTTTGGAGGGGGTGTTAGCCTTGGATTTTCGGACAAATTGATCCCGACTCGACGAGCTCCATTTAAATGAGTATTAGCCTTAGATTTCTAAACTTGTTCATATACAATCCCTTTTAGTTGGTATTAGACTTCAAATTTATGGGTAATACACTTTTTCCCCCCAAACATGGTTGAACTTGGTTTTTTGGGGGGGTGTTAGCCTTGGATTTTCTGACAAATTGATCCCGACTCGACGAGCCCCATTTAAATGAGTATTAGACTTAGATTTATAACCTTGTTCATATCCAAGACCTTTTAGTTGTTATTAGACTTCAAATTTATGGGTAATACACTTTTCCCCCAAACATGGTTGAACTTGGTTTTTGGAGGGGGTGTTAGCCTTGGATTTTCGGACAAATTGATCCTGACTCGACGAGCCCCATTTAAATGAGTATTAGCCTTAGATTTCTAAACTTGTTCATATACAATCCCTTTTAGTTGGTATTAGACTTCAAGTTTATGGGTACTACACTTTTTCCCCCAAACATGGTTGAACTTGGTTTTTGGAGGGGGTGTTAGCCTTGGATTTTCGTGACAAATTGATCCTGACTCGACGAGCCCCATTTAAATGAGTATTAGCCTTAGATTTCTAACCTTTTTCATATACAATCCCTTTTAGTTGGTATTAGACTTCAAATTTATGGGTAATACACTTTTTCCCCCCAAACATGATTGAACTTGGTTTTTGGAGGGGGTGTTAGCCTTGGATTTTCTGGACAAATTGATCCCCGACTCGACGAGCCCCATTTAAATGAGTATTAGACTTAGATTTCTAACCTTGTTCATATACAATCCCTTTTAGTTGGTATTAGACTTCAAATTTATGGGTAATACACTTTTCCCCCAAACATGATCGAACTTGGTTTTTGGAGGGGGTGTTAGCCTTGGATTTTCGGACAAAATTGATCCTGACTCGACGAGCCCCATTTAAATGAGTATTAGCCTTATATTTATAACCTTGTTCATATCCAATACCTTTTAGTTGGTATTAGACTTCAAGTTTATGGGTAATACACTTTTCCCCCAAACATGGTTGAACTTGGTTTTTAGAGGGGGTGTTAGCCTTGGATTTTCAGACAAATTGATCCTGACTCGACGAGCCCCATTTAAATGAGTATTAGCCTTATATTTCTAACCTTGTTCATATGCAAGAGCTTTTAGTTGGTATTAGACTTCAAATTTATGGGTAATACACTTTTCCCCCAAACATGATTGAACTTGGTTTTTGGAGGGGGTGTTAGCCTTGGATTTTCGGACAAATTGATCCTGACTCGACGAGCCCCATTTAAATGAGTATTAGACTTAGATTTCTAAACTTGTTCATATACAATCCCTTTTAGTTGGTATTAGACTTCAAGTTTATGGGTAATACACTTTTCCCCCAAACATGATTGAACTTGGTTTTTGGAGGGGGTGTTAGCGTTGGATTTTCGGACAAATTGATCCTGACTCAACGAGCCCCATTTAAAAGAGTATTAGACTTAGATTTCTAAACTTGTTCATATACAATCCCTATTAGTTTGTATTAGACTACAAATTTATGGGTAATACACTTTTCCCCCAAACATGATTGAACTTGGTTTTTGGAGGGGGTGTTAGCCTTGGATTTTCGGACAAATTGATCCTGACTCGACGAGCTCCATTTAAATGAGTATTAGCCTTAGATTTCTAAACTTGTTCATATACAATCCCTTTTAGTTGGTATTAGACTTCAAATTTATGGGTAATACACTTTTCCCCCAAACATGGTTGAACTTGGTTTTTGGAGGGGGTGTTAGCCTTGGATTTTCGGACAAATTGATCCTGACTCGACGAGCCCCATTTAAATGAGTATTAGACTTAGATTTATAACCTTGTTCATATCCAAGACCTTTTAGTTGGTATTAGACTTCAAATTTATGGGTAATACACTTTTCCCCCAAACATAGTTGAACTTGGTTTTTGGAGGGGGTGTTAGCCTTGGATTTTCGGACAAATTGATCCTGACTCGACGAGCCCCATTTAAATGAGTATTAGCCTTAGATTTCTAAACTTGTTCATATACAATCCCTTTTAGTTGGTATTAGACTTCAAGTTTATGGGTACTACACTTTTCCCCCAAACATGGTTGAACTTGGTTTTTGGAGGGGGTGTTAGCCTTGGATTTTCAGACAAATTGATCCTGACTCGACGAGCCCCATTTAAATGAGTATTAGCCTTAGATTTCTAACCTTTTTCATATACAATCCCTTTTAGTTGGTATTAGACTTCAAATTTATGGGTAATACACTTTTCCCCCAAACATGATTGAACTTGGTTTTTGGAGGGGGTGTTAGCCTTGGATTTTCGGACAAATTGATCCTGACTCGACGAGCCCCATTTAAATGAGTATTAGACTTAGATTTCTAACCTTGTTCATATACAATCCCTTTTAGTTGGTATTAGACTTCAAATTTATGGGTAATACACTTTTCCCCCAAACATGATCGAACTTGGTTTTTGGAGGGGGTGTTAGCCTTGGATTTTCGGACAAAATTGATCCTGACTCGACGAGCCCCATTTAAATGAGTATTAGCCTTATATTTATAACCTTGTTCATATCCAATACCTTTTAGTTGGTATTAGACTTCAAGTTTATGGGTAATACACTTTTCCCCCAAACATGGTTGAACTTGGTTTTTGGAGGGGGTGTTAGCCTTGGATTTTCGTGACAAATTGATCCTGACTCGACGAGCCCCATTTAAATGAGTATTAGCCTTATATTTCTAACCTTGTTCATATGCAAGAGCTTTTAGTTGGTATTAGACTTCAAGTTTATGGGTAATACACTTTTCCCCCAAACATGGTTGAACTTGGTTTTTGGAGGGGGTGTTAGCCTTGGATTTTCGGACAAATTGATCCTGACTCGACGAGCCCCATTTAAATGAGTATTAGACTTAGATTTCTAACCTTGTTCATATACAATCCCTTTTAGTTGGTATTAGACTTCAAATTTATGGGTAATACACTTTTCCCCCAAACATGATCGAACTTGGTTTTTGGAGGGGGTGTTAGCCTTGGATTTTCGGACAAAATTGATCCAAACTCGACGAGCCCCATTTAAATGAGTATTAGACTTAGATTTCTAAACTTGTTCATATACAATCCCTTTTAGTTGGTATTAGACTTCAAGTTTATGGGTAATACACTTTTCCCCCAAACATGATTGAACTTGGTTTTTGGAGGGGGTGTTAGCCTTGGATTTTCGGACAAATTGATCCTGACTCGACGAGCCCCATTTAAATGAGTATTAGCCTTAGATTTCTAAACTTGTTCATATACAATCCCTTTTAGTTGGTATTAGACTTCAAGTTTATGGGTAATACACTTTTCCCCCAAACATGATTGAACTTGGTTTTTGGAGGGGGTGTTAGCCTTGGATTTTCGGACAAATTGATCCTGACTCGACGAGCCCCATTTAAATGAGTATTAGACTTAGATTTCTAACCTTTTTCATATACAATCCCTTTTAGTTGGTATTAGACTTCAAATTTATGGGTAATACACTTTTCCCCCAAACATGGTTGAACTTGGTTTTTGGAGGGGGTGTTAGCCTTGGATTTTCGGACAAATTGATCCTGACTCGACGAGCCCCATTTAAATGAGTATTAGCCTTAGATTTCTAACCTTGTTCATATACAATCCCTTTTAGATTGTATTCGACTTGAAGTTTATGGGTAATACACTTTTCCCCCAAACATGGTTGAACTTGGTTTTTGGAGGGGGTGTTAGCCTTGGAATTTCGGACAAATTGATCCTGACTCAACGAGCCCCATTTAAATGAGTATTAGGCTTAGATTTCTAAACTTGTTCATATACAATCCCTTTTAGTTGGTATTAGACTTCAAATTTATGGGTAATACACTTTTCCCCCAAACATGGTTGAACTTGGTTTTTGGAGGGGGTGTTAGCCTTGGATTTTCGGACAAATTGATCCTGACTCGACGAGCCCCATTTAATTGAGTATTAGCCTTAGATTTCTAACCTTGTTCATATACAATCCCTTTTAGTTGGTATTATACTTCAAATTTATGGGTAATACACTTTTCCCCCAAACATGGTTGAACTTGGTTTTTGGAGGGGGTGTTAGCCTTGGATTTTCGGACAAATTGATCCTGACTCGACGAGCCCCATTTAAATGAGTATTGGCCTTAGATTTCTAACCTTGTTCATATACAATCCCTTTTAGTTTGTATTTGACTTCAAATTTATGGGTAATACACTTTTCCCCCAAACATGGTTGAACTTGGTTTTTGGAGGGGGTGTTATCATTGGATTTTCGGACAAATTGATCCTGACTCGACGAGCCCCATTTAAATGCGTATTAGCCTTATATTTCTTACCTTGTTCATATACAATCCCTTTTAGTTGGTATTAGACTTCAAGTTTATGGGTAATACACTTTTCCCCCAAACATGGTTGAACTTGGTTTTTGGAGGGGGTGTTAGCCTTGGATTTTCAGACAAATTGATCCTGACTCGACGAGCCCCATTTAAATGAGTATTAGCCTTATATTTCTAACCTTGTTCATATGCAAGAGCTTTTAGTTGGTATTAGACTACAAATTTATGGGTAATACACTTTTCCCCCAAACATGGTTGAACTTGGTTTTTGGAGGGGGTGTTAGCCTTGGATTTTCGGACAAATTGATCCTGACTCGACGTGCCCCATTTAAATGAGTATTAGCCTTAGATTTCTAACCTTGTTCATATACAATCCCTTTTAGTTGGTATTAGACTTCAAGTTTAAGGGTAATACACGTTTCCCCCAAACATGGTTGAACTTGGTTTTTGGAGGGGGTGTTAGCCTTGGATTTTCGGACAAATTGATCCTGACTCAACGAGCCCCATTTAAATGAGTATTAGACTTAGATTTCTAACCTTGTTCATATACAATCCCTTTTAGTTGGTATTACACTTCAAATTTATGGGTAATACACTTTTCCCCCAAACATGGTTGAACTTGGTTTTGGGAGGGGGTGTTAGCCTTGGATTTTCGGACAAATTGATCCTGACTCGACGAGCCCCATTTAAATGAGTATTGGCCTTAGATTTCTAACCTTGTTCATATACAATCCCTTTTAGTTTGTATTAGACTTCAAATTTATGGGTAATACACTTTTCCCCCAAACATGGTTAAACTTGGTTTTTGGAGGGGGTGTTAGGATTGGATTTTCGGACAAATTGATCCTGACTCGACGAGCCCCATTTAAATGAGTATTAGCCTTAGATTTCTAACCTTGTTCATATACAATCTCTTTTAGTTGGTATTATACTTCAAATTTAAGGGTAATACAATTTCCCCCCAAACATGGTTGAACTTGGTTTTTGGAGGGGGTGTTAGCCTTGGTTTTCCAGACAAATTGATCCTGACTCGACGAGCCCCATTTAATTGAGTATTAACCTTATATTTCTAACCTTGTTCATATGCAAGAGCTTTTAGCTGGTATTAGACTACAAATTTATGGGTAATACACTTTTCCCCCAAACATGGTTGAACTTGGTTTTTGGAGGGGGCGTTAGCCTTGGATTTTCGGACAAATTGATCCTGACTCAACGAGCCCCATTTAAATGAGTATTAGACTTAGATTTCTAACCTTGTTCATATACAATCCCTTTTAGTTGGTATTAGACTTCAAATTTATGGGTAATACACTTTTCCCCCAAACATGATCGAACTTGGTTTTTGGAGGGGGTGTTAGCCTTGGATTTCTAACCTTGTTCATATCCGATCCCTTTTACTTGGAATTAGGCTACAAATTTATGGGTAATACACTTTTCCCCCAAACATGGTTGAACGTGGTTTTTGGAGGGGGTGTTAGCCTTGGATTTTCGGACAAATTGATCCTGACTCGACGTGCCCCATTTAAATGAGTATTAGCCTTAGATTGCTAACCTTGTTCATATACAATCCCTTTTAGTTTGTATTAGACTTCAAGTTTAAGGGTAATACACTTTTCCCCCAAACATGGTTGAACTTGGTTTTTGGAGGGGGTGTTCGCCTTGGATTTTCGGACAAATTGATCCTGACTCAACGAGCCCCATTTAAATGAGTATTAGACTTAGATTTCTAACCTTGTTCATATACAATCCCTTTTAGTTGGTATTAGACTTCAAATTTATGGGTAATACACTTTTCCCCCAAACATGGTTGAACTTGGTTTTTGGAGGGGGTGTTAGCCTTGGATTTTCGGACAAATTGATCCTGACTCGACGAGCCCCATTTAAATGAGTATTGGCCTTAGATTTCTAACCTTGTTCATATACAATCCCTTTTAGTTTGTATTAGACTTCAAATTTATGGGTAATACACTTTTTCCCCCAAACATGGTTGAACTTGGTTTTTTGGAGGGGGTGTTAGGATTGGATTTTCGGACAAATTGATCCCCGACTCGACGAGCCCCATTTAAATGAGTATTAGCCTTAGATTTCTAACCTTGTTCATATACAATCTCTTTTAGTTGGTATTATACTTCAAATTTAAGGGTAATACAATTTCCCCCAAACATGGTTGAACTTGGTTTTTGGAGGGGGTGTTAGCCTTGGTTTTCCGGGACAAATTGATCCCGACTCGACGAGCCCCATTTAACTGAGTGTTAGCCTTATATTTCTAACCTTGTTCATATCCAATCCCTTTTACTTGGTATTATGCTACAAATTTATGGGTAATACACTTTTCCCACAAACATGGTTGAACTTGGTTTTTGGAGGGGGTGTTAGCATTGGATTTTCGGACAAATTGATCCTGACTCCACGAGCCCCATTTAAATGAGTATTAGCCTTATATTTCTAACCTTGTTCATATCCAAGAGCTTTTAGTTGGTATTAGACTACAAATTTATGGGTAATACACTTTTCCCCCAAACATGGTTGAACTTGCTTTTTGATGGGGGTGTGAGCCTTGGATTTTCGGACAAATTGATCCTGACTCGAAGAGCCCCATTTAAATGAGTATTAGACTTAGATTTATAACCTTGTTCATATCCAAGACCTTTTAGTTGGTATTAGACTTCAAATTTATGGGTAATACACTTTTCCCCCAAACATGGTTGAACTTGGTTTTTCGAGGGGGTGTTAGCCTTGGATTTTCGGACAAATTGATCCTGACTCGACGTGCCCCATTTAAATGAGTATTACCCTTAGATTTCTAACCTTGTTCATATACAATCCCTTTTAGTTGGTATTAGACTTCAAGTTTAAGGGTAATACACTTTTCCCCCAAACATGGTTGAACTTGGTTTTTGGAGGGGGTGTTAGCCTTGGATTTTCGGACAAATTGATCCTGACTCAACGAGCCCCATTTAAATGAGTATTAGACTTAGATTTCTAACCTTGTTCATATACAATCCCTTTTAGTTGGTATTAGACTTCAAATTTATGGGTAATACACTTTTCCCCCAAACATGGTTGAACTTGGTTTTTGGAGGGGGTGTTAGCCTTGGATTTTCGGACAAATTGATCCTGACTCGACGAGCCCCATTTAAATGAGTATTGGCCTTAGATTTCTAACCTTGTTCATATACAATCCCTTTTAGTTTGTATTAGACTTCAAATTTATGGGTAATACACTTTTCCCCCAAACATGGTTGAACTTGGTTTTTGGAGGGGGTGTTAGGATTGGATTTTCGGACAAATTGATCCTGACTCGACGAGCCCCATTTAAATGAGTATTAGCCTTAGATTTCTAACCTTGTTCATATACAATCTCTTTTAGTTGGTATTATACTTCAAATTTAAGGGTAATACAATTTCCCCCCAAACATGGTTGAACTTGGTTTTTGGAGGGGGTGTTAGCCTTGGTTTTCCAGACAAATTGATCCTGACTCGACGAGCCCCATTTAACTGAGTGTTAGCCTTATATTTCTAACCTTGTTCATATCCAATCCCTTTTACTTGGTATTATGCTACAAATTTATGGGTAATACACTTTTCCCACAAACATGGTTGAACTTGGTTTTTGGAGGGGGTGTTAGCATTGGATTTTCGGACAAATTGATCCTGACTCCACGAGCCCCATTTAAATGAGTATTAGCCTTATATTTCTAACCTTGTTCATATCCAAGAGCTTTTAGTTGGTATTAGACTACAAATTTATGGGTAATACACTTTTCCCCCAAACATGGTTGAACTTGCTTTTTGAAGGGGGTGTGAGCCTTGGATTTTCGGACAAATTGATCCTGACTCGACGAGCCCCATTTAAATGAGTATTGGCCTTAGATTTCTAACCTTGTTCATATACAATCCCTTTTAGTTTGTATTAGACTTCAAATTTATGGGTAATACACTTTTCCCCTAAACATGGTTGAACTTGGTTTTTGGAGGGGGTGTTAGGATTGGATTTTCGGACAAATTGATCCTGACTCGACGAGCCCCATTTAAATGAGTATTAGCCTTAGATTTCTAACCTTGTTCATATACAATCTCTTTTAGTTGGTATTATACTTCAAATTTAAGGGTAATACAATTTCCCCCCAAACATGGTTGAACTTGGTTTTTGGAGGGGGTGTTAGCCTTGGTTTTCCAGACAAATTGATCCTGACTCGACGAGCCCCATTTAACTGAGTGTTAGCCTTATATTTCTAACCTTGTTCATATCCAATCCCTTTTACTTGGTATTATGCTACAAATTTATGGGTAATACACTTTTCCCACAAACATGGTTGAACTTGGTTTTTGGAGGGGGTGTTAGCATTGGATTTTCGGACAAATTGATCCTGACTCCACGAGCCCCATTTAAATGAGTATTAGCCTTATATTTCTAACCTTGTTCATATCCAAGAGCTTTTAGTTGGTATTAGACTACAAATTTATGGGTAATACACTTTTCCCCCAAACATGGTTGAACTTGCTTTTTGAAGGGGGTGTGAGCCTTGGATTTTCGGACAAATTGATCTTGACTCGAAGAGCCCCATTTAAATGAGTATTAGACTTAGATTTATAACCTTGTTCATATCCAAGACCTTTTAGTTGGTATTAGACTTCAAATTTATGGGTAATACACTTTTCCCCCAAACATGGTTGAACTTGGTTTTTGGAGGGGGTGTTAGCCTTGGATTTTCGGACAAATTGATCCTGACTCGACGAGCCCCATTTAAATGAGTATTAGCCTTATATTTCTAACCTTGATCATATCCAATACCTTTTAGTTGGTATTAGACTACAAATTTATGGGTAATACACTTTTCCCCCAAACATGGTTGAACGTGGTTTTTGGAGGGGGTGTTAGCCTTGGATTTTCGGACAAATTGATCCTGACTCGACGTGCCCCATTTAAATGAGTATTAGCCTTAGATTTCTAACCTTGTTCATATACAATCCCTTTTATTTGGTATTAGACTTCAAGTTTAAGGGTAATACACTTTTCCCCCAAACATGGTTGAACTTGGTTTTTGGAGGGGGTGTTAGCCTTGGATTTTCGGACAAATTGATCCTGACTCAACGAGCCCCATTTAAATGAGTATTAGACTTAGATTTCTAACCTTGTTCATATACAATCCCTTTTAGTTGGTATTAGACTTCAAATTTATGGGTAATACAC
Source organism: Salix suchowensis (assembly GCA_029030765.1). Classification (NCBI taxonomy): domain Eukaryota; kingdom Viridiplantae; phylum Streptophyta; class Magnoliopsida; order Malpighiales; family Salicaceae; genus Salix; species Salix suchowensis. The sequence goes on from CM054991.1 coordinate 16,796,536, forward strand.
TTTTCCCCCAAACATGGTTGAACTTGGTTTTTGGAGGGGGTGTTAGCCTTGGATTTTCGGACAAATTGATCCTGACTCGACGAGCCCCATTTAAATGAGTATTGGCCTTAGATTTCTAACCTTGTTCATATACAATCCCTTTTAGTTTGTATTAGGCTTCAAATTTATGGGTAATACACTTTTCCCCCAAACATGGTTGAACTTGGTTTTTGGAGGGGGTGTTATCATTGGATTTTCGGACAAATTGATCCTTACTCGACGAGCCCCATTTAAATGAGTATTAGCCTTATATTTCTTACCTTGTTCATATACAATCCCTTTTAGTTGGTATTAGACTTCAAGTTTATGGGTACTACACTTTTCCCCCAAACATGGTTGAACTTGGTTTTTGGAGGGGGTGTTAGCCTTGGATTTTCAGACAAATTGATCCTGACTCGACGAGCCCCATTTAAATGAGTATTAGCCTTATATTTCTTACCTTGTTCATATACAATCCCTTTTAGTTGGTATTAGACTTCAAGTTTATGGGTACTACACTTTTCCCCCAAACATGGTTGAACTTGGTTTTTGGAGGGGGTGTTAGCCTTGGATTTTCAGACAAATTGATCTTGACTCGACGAGCCCCATTTAAATGAGTATTAGCCTTATATTTCTAACCTTGTTCATATGCAAGAGCTTTTAGTTGGTATTAGACTACAAATTTATGGGTAATACACTTTTCCCCCAAACATGGTTGAACGTGGTTTTTGGAGGGGGTGTTAGCCTTGGATTTTCGGACAAATTGATCCTGACTCGACGTGCCCCATTTAAATGAGTATTAGCCTTAGATTTCTAACCTTGTTCATATACAATCCCTTTTAGTTGGTATTAGACTTCAAGTTTAAGGGTAATACACTTTTTCCCCCAAACATGGTTGAACTTGGTTTTTGGAGGGGGTGTTAGCCTTGGATTTTCGGACAAATTGATCCCGACTCAACGAGCCCCATTTAAATGAGTATTAGACTTAGATTTCTAACCTTGTTCATATACAATCCCTTTTAGTTGGTATTAGACTTCAAGTTTAAGGGTAATACACTTTTCCCCCAAACATGGTTGAACTTGGTTTTTGGAGGGGGTGTTAGCCTTGGATTTTCGGACAAATTGATCCTGACTCGACGAGCCCCATTTAAATGAGTATTGGCCTTAGATTTCTAACCTTGTTCATATACAATCCCTTTTAGTTTGTATTAGACTTCAAATTTATGGGTAATACACTTTTCCCCCAAACATGGTTGAACTTGGTTTTTGGAGGGGGTGTTAGGATTGGATTTTCGGACAAATTGATCCTGACTTGACGAGCCCCATTTAAATGAGTATTAGCCTTAGATTTCTAACCTTGTTCATATACAATCTCTTTTAGTTGGTATTATACTTCAAATTTAAGGGTAATACAATTTTCCCCCAAACATGGTTGAACTTGGTTTTTGGAGGGGGTGTTAGCCTTGGTTTTCCAGACAAATTGATCCTGACTCGACGAGCCCCATTTAACTGAGTGTTAGCCTTATATTTCTAACCTTGTTCATATCCAATCCCTTTTACTTGGTATTAGGCTACAAATTTATGGGTAATACACTTTTCCCACAAACATGGTTGAACTTGGTTTTTGGAGGGGGTGTTAGCCTTGGATTTTCGTACAAATTGATCCTGACTCGACGAGTCCCATTTAAATGAGTATTAGCCTTATATTTCTAACCTTGTTCATATCCAAGATCTTTTAGTTGGTATTAGACTACAAATTTATGGGTAATACACTTTTCCCCCAAACATGGTTCAACTTGGTTTTTGGAGGGGGTGTTAGCCTTGGATTTTCGGACAAATTGATCCTTACTCGACGAGCCCCATTTAAATGAGTATTAGCCTTATATTTCTTACCTTGTTCATATACAATCCCTTTTAGTTGGTATTAGACTTCAAGTTTATGGGTACTACACTTTTTCCCCCAAACATGGTTGAACTTGGTTTTTGGAGGGGGTGTTAGCCTTGGATTTTCAGACAAATTGATCCTGACTCGACGAGCCCCATTTAAATGAGTATTAGCCTTATATTTCTTACCTTGTTCATATACAATCCCTTTTAGTTGGTATTAGACTTCAAGTTTATGGGTACTACACTTTTCCCCCAAACATGGTTGAACTTGGTTTTTGGAGGGGGTGTTAGGATTGGATTTTTGGACAAATTGATCCTGACTTGACGAGCCCCATTTAAATGAGTATTAGCCTTAGATTTCTAACCTTGTTCATATACAATCTCTTTTAGTTGGTATTATACTTCAAATTTAAGGGTAATACAATTTTCCCCCAAACATGGTTGAACTTGATTTTTGGAGGGGGTGTTAGCCTTGGTTTTCCAGACAAATTGATCCTGACTCGACGAGCCCCATTTAACTGAGTGTTAGCCTTATATTTCTAACCTTGTTCATATCCAATCCCTTTTACTTGGTATTAGACTACAAATTTATGGGTAATACACTTTTCCCCCAAACATGGTTGAACTTGCTTTTTGAAGGGGGTGTGAGCCTTGGATTTTCGGACAAATTGATCCTGACTCGAAGAGCCCCATTTAAATGAGTATTAGACTTAGATTTATAACGTTGTTCATATCCAAGACCTTTTAGTTGGTATTAGACTTAAAATTTATGGGTAATACACTTTTCCCCCAAACATGGTTGAACTTGGTTTTTGGAGGGGGTGTTAGCCTTGGATTTTCGGACAAATTGATCCTGACTCGACGAGCCCCATTTAAATGAATATTAGCCTTAGATTTCTAAACTTGTTCATATACAATCCCTTTTAGTTGGTATTAGACTTCAAGTTTATGGGTACTACACTTTTCCCCCAAACATGGTTGAACTTGGTTTTTCGAGGGGGTGTTAGCCTTGGATTTTCAGACAAATTGATCCTGACTCGACGAGCCCCATTTAAATGAGTATTAGCCTTAGATTTCTAACCTTGTTCATATACAATCCCTTTTAGTTGGTATTAGACTTCAAATTTATGGGTAATACACTTTTCCCCCAAACATGATTGAACTTGGTTTTTGGAGGGGGTGTTAGCCTTGGATTTTCGGACAAATTGATCCTGATTCGACGAGCCCCATTTAAATGAGTATTAGACTTAGATTTCTAACCTTGTTCATATACAATCCCTTTTAGTTGGTATTAGACTTCAAATTTATGGGTAATACACTTTTCCCCCAAACATGGTTGAACTTGGTTTTTGGAGGGGGTGTTAGCCTTGGATTTTCGGACAAATTGATCCTGACTCGACGAGCCCCATTTAAATGAATATTAGCCTTAGATTTCTAAACTTGTTCATATACAATCCCTTTTAGTTGGTATTAGACTTCAAGTTTATGGGTAATACACTTTTCCCCCAAACATGGTTGAACTTGGTTTTTGGAGGGGGTGTTAGCCTTGGATTTTCGGACAAATTGATCCTGACTCGACGAGTCCCATTTAAATGAGTATTAGCCTTATATTTCTAACCTTGTTCATATCCAAGATCTTTTAGTTGGTATTAGACTACAAATTTATGGGTAATACACTTTTCCCCCAAACATAGTTCAACTTGGTTTTTGGAGGGGGTGTTAGCCTTGGATTTTCGGACAAATTGATCCTTACTCGACGAACCCCATTTAAATGAGTATTAGACTTAAATTTCTAACCTTGTTCATATACAATCCCTTTTAGTTGGTATTAGACTTCAAATTTATGGGTAATACACTTTTCCCCCAAACATGATTGAACTTGGTTTTTGGAGGGGGTGTTAGCCTTGGATTTTCGGACAAAATTGATCCTGACTCGACGAGCCCCATTTAAATGAGTATTAGACTTAGAGTT
>CM054991.1:16800912-16823912 GCA_029030765.1 Salix suchowensis
ACCAATTTGTCCGAAAATCCAAGGCTAACACCCCCTCCAAAAACCAAGTTCTATCATTTTGGGGGGAAAAGTCTATTACCCATAAATTTGAAGACTAATACCAACTAAAAGGGATTGGATATGAAAAAGGTTAGAAATCTAAGTCTAATACTCATTTAAAATGGGGCTCGTCGAGTTAGGACCAATTTGTCCGAAAATCCAAGCCTAACACCCCCTCCAAAAACCAAGTTCAATCATTTTTGAGGGAAAAGTCTATTACCCATAAATTTGAAGTCTAATACCAACTAAAAGGGATTGGATATGAACAAGGTTAGAAATATAAGGCTAATACTCATTTAAATGGGGCTCGTCGAATAAGGATCAATTTGTCTGAAAATTCAAGGCTAACACCCCCTCCAAAAACCAAGTTCTATCATTTTATGGGGAAAAGTCTATTACCCATAAATTTGAAGTCTAATACCAACTAAAAGGGATTGGATATGAACAAGGTTAGAAATATAAGGTTAATACTCATTTAAAATGGGGCTCGTGAAGTCAGGACCAATTTGTCCGAAAATCCAAGGCTAACACCCCCCCCAAAAACCAAGTTCTATCATTTTGGGTGGAAAAGTCTATTACCCATAAATTTGAAGTCTAATACCAACTAAAAGGGATTGGATATGAACAAGGTTAGAAATCTAAGTCTAATACTCATTTAAAATGGGGCTCGTCGAGTCAGGACCAATTTGTCCGAAAATCCAAGCCTAACACCCCCTCCAAAAACCAAGTTCAATCATTTTTGGGGGAAACGTCTATTACCCATAAATTTGAAGTCTAATACCAACAAAAAGGGATTGGATATGAACAAGGTTAGAAATATAAGGCTAATACTCATTTAAATGGGGCTCGTCGAATAAGGATCAATTTATCCGAAAATCCAAGGCTAACACCCCCTCCAAAAACCAAGTTCTATCATTTTGGGAGGAAAAGTCTATTACCCATAAATTTGAAGTCTAATACCAACTAAAAGGGATTGGATATTAACAAGGTTAGAAATCTAAGGCTAATACTCATTTAAAATGGGGCTCGTCGAGTCGGGACCAACTTGTCCGAAAAATCCAAGGCTAACACCCCCTCCAAAAACCAAGTTCTATCATTTTGGGGGGAGAAGTCTATTACCCATAAATTTGAAGTCTAATACCAACAAAAAGGGATTGGATATGAACAAGGTTAGAAATCTAAGGCTAATACTCATTGAAAATGGGGCTCGTCGAGTCAGGGACCAATTTGTCCGAAAAATCCAAGGCTAACACCCCCTCCAAAAACAAAGTTCTATCATTTTTGGGGGAAAAGTCTATTACCCATAGATTTGAAGACTAATACCAACTAAAAAGGGATTGGATATGAACAAGGTTAGAAATCTAAGGCTAATACTCATTTAAAATGGGGCTCGTCGAGTCAGGGACCAATTTGTCCGAAAATCCAAGGCTAACACCCCTCCAAAAACCAAGTTCTATCATTTTTGGGGGGGAAAAGTCTATTACCCATAAATTTTAAGTCTAATACCAACAAAAAGGGATTGGATATGAACAAGGTTAGAAATCTAAGGCTAATACTCATTGAAAATGGGGCTCGTCGAGTCAGGACCAATTTGTCCGAAAATCCAAGGCTAACACCCCCTCCAAAAACAAAGTTCTATCATTTTGGGGGGAAAAGTCTATTACCCATAAATTTGAAGACTAATACCAACTAAAAGGGATTGGATATGAACAAGGTTAGAAATCTAAGTCTAATACTCATTTAAAATGGGGCTCGTCGAGTTAGGACCAATTTGTCCGAAAATCCAAGCCTAACACCCCCTCCAAAAACCAAGTTCAATCATTTTTGAGGGAAAAGTCTATTACCCATAAATTTGAAGTCTAATACCAACTAAAAGGGATTGGATATGAACAAGGTTAGAAATATAAGGCTAATACTCATTTAAGTGGGGCTCGTCGAATAAGGATCAATTTGTCCAAAAATCCAAGGCTAACACCCCCTCCAAAAACCAAGTTCTATCATTTTATGGGGAAAAGTCTATTACCCATAAATTTGAAGTCTAATACCAACTAAAAGGGATTGGATATGAACAAGGTTATAAATATAAGGTTAATACTCATTTAAAATGGGGCTCGTGAAGTCAGGACCAATTTGTCCGAAAATCCAAGGCTAACACCCCCCCCAAAAACCAAGTTCTATCATTTTGGGTGGAAAAGTCTATTACCCATAAATTTGAAGTCTAATACCAACTAAAAGGGATTGGATATGAACAAGGTTAGAAATCTAAGTCTAATACTCATTTAAAATGGGGCTCGTCGAGTCAGGACCAATTTGTCCGAAAATCCAAGCCTAACACCCCCTCCAAAAACCAAGTTCAATCATTTTTGGGGGAAACGTCTATTACCCATAAATTTGAAGTCTAATACCAACAAAAAGGGATTGGATATGAACAAGGTTAGAAATATAAGGCTAATACTCATTTAAATGGGGCTCGTCGAATAAGGATCAATTTATCCGAAAATCCAAGGCTAACACCCCCTCCAAAAACCAAGTTCTATCATTTTGGGGGGAAAAGTCTATTACCCATAAATTTGAAGTCTAATACCAACTAAAAGGGATTGTATATTAACAAGGTTAGAAATCTAAGGCTAATACTCATTTAAAATGGGGCTCGTCGAGTCAGGACCAACTTGTCCGAAAATCCAAGGCTAACACCCCCTCCAAAAACCAAGTTCTATCATTTTGGGGGGAGAAGTCTATTACCCATAAATTTGAAGTCTAATACCAACAAAAAGGGATTGGATATGAACAAGGTTAGAAATCTAAGGCTAATACTCATTGAAAATGGGGGCTCGCCGAGTCAGGGACCAATTTGTCCGAAAAATCCAAGGCTAACACCCCCTCCAAAAACAAAGTTCTATCATTTTGGGGGGAAAAGTCTATTACCCATAAATTTGAAGACTAATACCAACTAAAAGGGATTTGATATGAACAAGGTTAGAAATCTAAGGCTAATACTCATTTAAAATGGGGCTCGTCGAGTCAGGACCAATTTGTCCGAAAATCCATAGCTAACACCCCCTCCAAAAACCAAGTTCTATCATTTTGGGGGGAAAAGTCTATTACCCATAAATTTTAAGTCTAATACCAACAAAAAGGGATTGTATATGAACAAGGTTAGAAATCTAAGGCTAATACTCATTGAAAATGGGGCTCGTCGAGTCAGGACCAATTTGTCCGAAAATCCAAGGCTAACACCCCCTCCAAAAACAAAGTTCTATCATTTTCGGGGGAAAAGTCTATTACCCATAAATTTGAAGACTAATACCAACTAAAAGGGATTGGATATGAACAAGGTTAGAAATCTAAGGCTAATACTCATTGAAAATGGGACTCGTCGAGTCAGAACCAATTTGTCCGAAAATCCAAGGCTAAAACCCCCTCCAAAAACCAAGTTCTATCATTTTGGGGGGAAAAGTCTATTACCCATAAATTTGAAGACTAATACCAACTAAAAGGGATTGGATATGAACAAGGTTAGAAATCTAAGTCTAATACTCATTTAAAATGGGGCTCGTCGAGTTAGGACCAATTTGTCCGAAAATCCAAGCCTAACACCCCCTCCAAAAACCAAGTTCAATCATTTTTGAGGGAAAAGTCTATTACCCATAAATTTGAAGTCTAATACCAACTAAAAGGGATTGGATATGAACAAGGTTAGAAATATAAGGCTAATACTCATTTAAATGGGGCTCGTCGAATAAGGATCAATTTGTCCGAAAATCCAAGGCTAACACCCCCTCCAAAAACCAAGTTCTATCATTTTATGGGGAAAAGTCTATTACCCATAAATTTGAAGTCTAATAACAACAAAAAGGGATTGGATATGAACAAGGTTAGAAATCTAAGGCTAATACTCATTGAAAATGGGGCTCGTCGAGTCAGGACCAATTTGTCCGAAAATCCAAGGCTAACACCCCCTCCAAAAACCAAGTTCTATCATTTTGGGGGGAAAAGTCTATTACCCATAAATTTGAAGTCTAATACCAACAAAAAGGGATTGGATATGAACAAGGTTAGAAATCTAAGGCTAATACTCATTGAAAATGGGGCTCGTCGAGTCGAGACCAACTTGTCCGAAAATCCAAGGCTAACACCCCCACCAAAAACCAAGTTCTATCATTTTATGGGGAAAAGTCTATTACCCATAAATTTGAAGCCTAATACCAACAAAAAGGGATTGGATATGAACAAGGTTAGAAATCTAAGGCTAATACTCATTTAAAATGGGGCTCGTGAAGTCAGGACCAATTTGTCCGAAAATCCAAGGCTAACACCCCTCCAAAAACCAAGTTCTATCATTTTGGGGGGAAAAGTCTATTACCCATAAATTTGAAGTCTAATACCAACAAAAAGGGATTGGATATGAACAAGGTTAGAAATCTAAGGCTAATACTCATTTAAAATGGGGCTCGTCGAGTCAGGACCAATTTGTCTGAAAATCCAAGCCTAACACCCCCTCCAAAAACCAAGTTCAATCATTTTTGAGGGAAAAGTCTATTACCCATAAATTTGAAGTCTAATACCAACTAAAAGGGATTGGATATGAACAAGGTTAGAAATATAAGGCTAATACTCATTTAAATGGGGGCTCGTCGAATAAGGATCAATTTGTCCGAAAATCCAAGGCTAACACCCCTCCAAAAACCAAGTTCTATCATTTTATGGGGAAAAGTCTATTACCCATAAATTTGAAGTCTAATACCAACAAAAAGGGATTGGATATGAACAAGGTTATAAATATAAGGTTAATACTCATTTAAAATGGGGCTCGTGAAGTCGAGACCAATTTGTCCGAAAAATCCAAGGCTAACACCCCCCCAAAAACCAAGTTCTATCATTTTTGGGGGGGAAAAGTCTGTTACCCATAATTTTGAAGTCTAATACCAACAAAAAGGGATTGGATATGAACAAGGTTAGAAATCTAAGGCTAATACTCATTGAAAATGGGGCTCGCCGAGTCAGACCAATTTGTCCGAAAATCCAAGGCTAACACCCCCTCCAAAAACCAAGTTCTATCATTTTTGGGGGGAAAAGTCTATTACCCATAAATTTGAAGTCTAATACCAACAAAAAGGGATTGGATATGAACAAGGTTAGAAATCTAAGGCTAATACTCATTGAAAATGGGGCTCGTCGAGTCAGGACCAACTTGTCCGAAAATCCAAGGCTAACACCCCCACCAAAAACCAAGTTCTATCATTTTATGGGGAAAAGTCTATTACCCATAAATTTGAAGTCTAATACCAACAAAAAGGGATTGGATATGAACAAGGTTAGAAATCTAAGGCTAATACTCATTTAAAATGGGGCTCGTGAAGTCAGGACCAATTTGTCCGAAAATCCAAGGCTAACACCCCCTCCAAAAACCAAGTTCTATCATTTTGGGGGGAAAAGTCTATTACCCATAAATTTGAAGTCTAATACCAACAAAAAGGGATTGGATATGAACAAGGTTAGAAATCTAAGGCTAATACTCATTTAAAATGGGGCTCGTCGAGTCAGGACCAATTTGTCCGAAAATCCAAGGCTAACACCCCCTCCAAAAACCAAGTTCTATCATTTTGGGGGGAAAACTCTATTACCCATAAATTTGAAGTCTAATACCAAAAAAAAGGGATTGGATATGAACAATGTTAGAAATCTAAGGCTAATACTCATTTAAAATGGGGCTCAGTCGAGTCGGGACCAATTTGTCCGAAAATCCAAGGCTAACACCCCCTCCAAAAACCAAGTTCTATCATTTTATGGGGGAAAAGTCTATTACCCATAAATTTGAAGTCTAATACCAACTAAAAGGGATTGATATGAACAAGAATAGAAATATAAGGCTAATACTCATTTAAATGGGGCTCGTCGAATAAGGATCAATTTGTCCGAAAATCCAAGGCTAACACCCCTCCAAAAACCAAGTTCTATCATTTTATGGGGAAAAGTCTATTACCCATAAATTTGAAGTCTAATACCAACAAAAAGGGATTGGATATGAACAAGGTTAGAAATCTAAGGCTAATACTCATTTAAAATGGGGCTCGCCGAGTCAGGGACCAATTTGTCCGAAAATCCAAGGCTAACACCCCCTCCAAAAACCAAGTTCTATCATTTTGGGGGAAAACTCTATTACCCATAAATTTGAAGTCTAATACCAAAAAAAAGGGATTGGATATGAACAATGTTAGAAATCTAAGGCTAATACTCATTTAAAATGGGGGCTCGTCGAGTCGGGACCAATTTGTCGAAAATCCAAGGCTAACACCCCCTCCAAAAACCAAGTTCTATCATTTTGGGGGGAAAAGTCTATTACCCATAAATTTGAAGTCTAATACCAACAAAAAGGGATTGGATATGAACAAGGTTATAAATATAAGGCTAATACTCATTTAAAATGGGGCTCGTGAAGTCAGGACCAATTTGTCCGAAAATCCAAGGCTAACACCCCGTCCAAAAACCAAGTTCTATCATTTTGGGGGGAAAAGTCTATTTCCCATAAATTTGAAGTCTAATACCAACAAAAAGGGATTGGATATGAACAAGGTTAGAAATCTAAGGCTAATACTCATTTAAAATGGGGCTCGTGAAGTCAGGACCAATTTGTCCGAAAATCCAAGGCTAACACCCCCTCCAAAAACCAAGTTCTATCATTTTGGGGGGAAAAGTCTATTACCCTTAAATTTGAAGTCTAATACCAACTAAAAGGTAGTGGATATGAACAAGTTTATAAATCTAAGGCTAATACTCATTTAAAATGGGGCTCGTGAAGTCAGGACCAATTTGTCCGAAAATCCAAGGCTAACACCCCCTCCAAAAACCAAGTTCAATCATTTTTGAGGGAAAAGTCTATTACCCATAAATTTGAAGTCTAATACCAACTAAAAGGGATTGGATATGAACAAGGTTAGAAATATAAGGCTAATACTCATTTAAATGGGGCTCGTCGAATAAGGATCAATTTGTCCGAAAATCCAAGGCTAACACCCCCTCCAAAAACCAAGTTCTATCATTTTATGGGGAAAAGTCTATTACCCATAAATTTGAAGTCTAATACCAACAAAAAGGGATTGGATATGAACAAGGTTATAAATATAAGGTTAATACTCATTTAAAATGGGGCTCGTGAAGTCAGGACCAATTTGTCCGAAAATCCAAGGCTAACACCCCCTCCAAAAACAAAGTTCTATCATTTTGGGGGGAAAAGTCTATTACCATAAATTTGAAGACTAATACCAACTAAAAGGGATTGGATATGAACAAGGTTAGAAATCTAAGGCTAATACTCATTTAAAATGGGGCTCGTCGAGTCAGGACCAATTTGTCCGAAAATCCAAGGCTAACACCCCCTCCAAAAACCAAGTTCTATCATTTTGGGGGGGAAAAGTCTATTACCCATAAATTTTAAGTCTAATACCAACAAAAAAGGGATTGGATATGAACAAGGTTAGAAATCTAAGGCTAATACTCATTGAAAATGGGGCTCGTCGAGTCGAGACCAATTTGTCCGAAAAATCCAAGGCTAACACCCCTCCAAAAACAAAGTTCTATCATTTTAGGGGGAAAAGTCTATTACCCATAAATTTGAAGACTAATACCAACTAAAAGGGATTGGATATGAACAAGGTTAGAAATCTAAGGCTAATACTCATTGAAAATGGGGGCTCGTCGAGTCGTAACCAATTTGTCCGAAAATCCAAGGCTAACACCCCCTCCAAAAACCAAGTTCTATCATTTTGGGGGGAAAAGTCTGTTACCCATAAATTTGAAGACTAATACCAACTAAAAGGGATTGGATATGAACAAGGTTAGAAATCTAAGTCTAATACTCATTTAAAATGGGGCTCGTCGAGTTAGGACCAATTTGTCTGAAAATCCAAGCCTAACACCCCCTCCAAAAACCAAGTTCAATCATTTTTGAGGGAAAAGTCTATTACCCATAAATTTGAAGTCTAATACCAACTAAAAGGGATTGGATATGAACAAGGTTAGAAATATAAGGCTAATACTCATTTAAATGGGGCTCGTCGAATAAGGATCAATTTGTCCGAAAATCCAAGGCTAACACACCCTCCAAAAACCAAGTTCTATCATTTTATGGGGAAAAGTCTATTACCCATAAATTTGAAGTCTAATACCAACAAAAAGGGATTGGATATGAACAAGGTTATAAATATAAGGTTAATACTCATTTAAAATGGGGCTCGTGAAGTCAGGACCAATTTGTCCGAAAATCCAAGGCTAACACCCCCCCCAAAAACCAAGTTCTATCATTTTGGGGGGAAAAGTCTATTACCCATAATTTTGAAGTCTAATACCAACAAAAAGGGATTGGATATGAACAAGGTTAGAAATCTAAGGCTAATACTCATTGAAAATGGGGGCTCGTCGAGTCAGGACCAATTTGTCCGAAAATCCAAGGCTAACACCCCCTCCAAAAACCAAGTTCTATCATTTTGGGGGGAAAAGTCTATTACCCATAAATTTGAAGTCTAATACCAACAAAAAGGGATTGGATATGAACAAGGTTAGAAATCTAAGGCTAATACTCATTGAAAATGGGGCTCGTCGAGTCAGGACCAACTTGTCCGAAAATCCAAGGCTAACACCCCCACCAAAAACCAAGTTCTATCATTTTATGGGGAAAAGTCTATTACCCATAAATTTGAAGTCTAATACCAACAAAAAGGGATTGGATATGAACAAGGTTAGAAATCTAAGGCTAATACTCATTTAAAATGGGGCTCGTGAAGTCAGGACCAATTTGTCCGAAAATCCAAGGCTAACACCCCCTCCAAAAACCAAGTTCTATCATTTTGGGGGGAAAAGTCTATTACCCATAAATTTGAAGTCTAATACCAATAAAAAGGGATTGGATATGAACAAGGTTAGAAATCTAAGGCTAATACTCATTTAAAATGGGGCTCGTCGAGTCAGGGACCAATTTGTCCGAAAAATCCAAGGCTAACACCCCCTCCAAAAACCAAGTTCTATCATTTTGGGGGGGAAAACTCTATTACCCATAAATTTGAAGTCTAATACCAAAAAAAAGGGATTGGATATGAACAATGTTAGAAATCTAAGGCTAATACTCATTTAAAATGGGGCTCGTCGAGTCAGGGATCAATTTGTCCGAAAATCCAAGGCTAACACCCCTCCAAAAACCAAGTTCTATCATTTTATGGGGAAAAGTCTATTACCCATAAATTTGAAGTCTAATACCAACTAAAAGGGATTGGATATGAACAAGAATAGAAATATAAGGCTAATACTCATTTAAATGGGGCTCGTCGAATAAGGATCAATTTGTCCGAAAATCCAAGGCTAACACCCCCTCCAAAAACCAAGTTCTATCATTTTATGGGGAAAAGTCTATTACCCATAAATTTGAAGTCTAATACCAACAAAAAGGGATTGGATATGAACAAGGTTAGAAATCTAAGGCTAATACTCATTTAAAATGGGGCTCGTCGAGTCAGGACCAATTTGTCCGAAAATCCAAGGCTAACACCCCCTCCAAAAACCAAGTTCTATCATTTTGGGGGGAAAACTCTATTACCCATAAATTTGAAGTCTAATACCAAAAAAAAGGGATTGGATATGAACAATGTTAGAAATCTAAGGCTAATACTCATTTAAAATGGGGCTCGTCGAGTCAGGACCAATTTGTCCGAAAATCCAAGGCTAACACCCCCTCCAAAAACCAAGTTCTATCATTTTGGGGGGAAAAGTCTATTACCCATAAATTTGAAGTCTAATACCAACAAAAAGGGATTGGATATGAACAAGGTTATAAATATAAGGCTAATACTCATTTAAAATGGGGCTCGTGAAGTCAGGACCAATTTGTCCGAAAATCCAAGGCTAACACCCCGTCCAAAAACCAAGTTCTATCATTTTGGGGGGAAAAGTCTATTACCCATAAATTTGAAGTCTAATACCAACTAAAAGGGATTGGATATTAACAAGGTTAGAAATCTAAGGCTAATACTCATTTAAAATGGGGCTCGTCGAGTCAGGACCAACTTGTCCGAAAATCCAAGGCTAACACCCCCTCCAAAAACCAAGTTCTATCATTTTGGGGGGAGAAGTCTATTTCCCATAAATTTGAAGTCTAATACCAACAAAAAGGGATTGGATATGAACAAGGTTAGAAATCTAAGGCTAATACTCATTGAAAATGGGGCTCGTCGAGTCAGGACCAATTTGTCCGAAAATCCAAGGCTAACACCCCCTCCAAAAACAAAGTTCTATCATTTTGGGGGGAAAAGTCTATTACCCATAAATTTGAAGACTAATACCAACTAAAAGGGATTGGATATGAACAAGGTTAGAAATCTAAGGCTAATACTCATTTAAAATGGGGCTCGTCGAGTCAGGACCAATTTGTCCGAAAATCCAAGGCTAACACCCCCTCCAAAAACCAAATTCTATCATTTTGGGGGGAAAAGTCTATTACCCATAAATTTTAAGTCTAATACCAACAAAAAGGGATTGGATATGAACAAGGTTAGAAATCTAAGGCTAATACTCATTGAAAATGGGGCTCGTCGAGTCAGGACCAATTTGTCCGAAAATCCAAGCCTAACACCCCCCTCCAAAAAACAAAGTTCTATCATTTTAGGGGGAAAAGTCTATTACCCATAAATTTGAAGACTAATACCAACTAAAAGGGATTGGATATGAACAAGGTTAGAAATCTAAGGCTAATACTCATTGAAAATGGGGCTCGTCGAGTCAGAACCAATTTGTCCGAAAATCCAAGGCTAACACCCCCTCCAAAAACCAAGTTCTATCATTTTGGGGGGAAAAGTCTATTACCCATAAATTTGAAGACTAATACCAAATAAAAGGGATTGGATATGAACAAGGTTAGAAATCTAAGTCTAATACTCATTTAAAATGGGGCTCGTCGAGTTAGGACCAATTTGTCCGAAAATCCAAGCCTAACACCCCCTCCAAAAACCAAGTTCAATCATTTTTGAGGGAAAAGTCTATTACCCATAAATTTGAAGTCTAATACCAACTAAAAGGGATTGGATATGAACAAGGTTAGAAATATAAGGCTAATACTCATTTAAATGGGGCTCGTCGAATAAGGATCAATTTGTCCGAAAATCCAAGGCTAACACCCCCTCCAAAAACCAAGTTCTATCATTTTATGGGGAAAAGTCTATTACCCATAAATTTGAAGTCTAATACCAACAAAAAGGGATTGGATATGAACAAGGTTAGAAATCTAAGGCTAATACTCATTTAAAATGGGGCTCGTCGAGTCAGGACCAATTTGTCCGAAAATCCAAGGCTAACACCCCCTCCAAAAACCAAGTTCTATCATTTTGGGGGGAAAACTCTATTACCCATAAATTTGAAGTCTAATACCAAAAAAAAGGGATTGGATATGAACAATGTTAGAAATCTAAGGCTAATACTCATTTAAAATGGGGCTCGTCGAGTCAGGACCAATTTGTCCGAAAAATCCAAGGCTAACACCCCCTCCAAAAACCAATTTCTATCATTTTGGGGGGGAAAAGTCTATTACCCATAAATTTGAAGTCTAATACCAACAAAAAGGGATTGGATATGAACAAGGTTATAAATATAAGGCTAATACTCATTTAAAATGGGGCTCGTGAAGTCAGGACCAATTTGTCCGAAAATCCAAGGCTAACACCCCGTCCAAAAACCAAGTTCTATCATTTTGGGGGGAAAAGTCTATTACCCATAAATTTGAAGTCTAATACCAACTAAAAGGGATTGGATATTAACAAGGTTAGAAATCTAAGGCTAATACTCATTTAAAATGGGGCTCGTCGAGTCAGGACCAACTTGTCCGAAAATCCAAGGCTAACACCCCCTCCAAAAACCAAGTTCTATCATTTTGGGGGGAGAAGTCTATTACCCATAAATTTGAAGTCTAATACCAACAAAAAGGGATTGGATATGAACAAGGTTAGAAATCTAAGGCTAATACTCATTGAAAATGGGGCTCGTCGAGTCAGGACCAATTTGTCCGAAAATCCAAGGCTAACACCCCCTCCAAAAACAAAGTTCTATCATTTTGGGGGGAAAAGTCTATTACCCATAAATTTGAAGACTAATACCAACTAAAAGGGATTGGATATGAACAAGGTTAGAAATCTAAGGCTAATACTCATTTAAAATGGGGCTCGTCGAGTCAGGACCAATTTGTCCGAAAATCCAAGGCTAACACCCCCTCCAAAAACCAAGTTCTATCATTTTGGGGGGAAAAGTCTATTACCCATAAATTTTAAGTCTAATACCAACAAAAAGGGATTGGATATGAACAAGGTTAGAAATCTAAGGCTAATACTCATTGAAAATGGGGCTCGTCGAGTCAGGACCAATTTGTCCGAAAATCCAAGGCTAACACCCCCTCCAAAAACCAAGTTCAATCATTTTTGAGGGAAAAGTCTATTACCCATAAATTTGAAGTCTAATACCGACTAAAAGGGATTGGATATGAACAAGGTTAGAAATCTAAGTCTAATACTCATTTAAAATGGGGCTCGTCGAGTTAGGACCAATTTGTCCGAAAATCCAAGCCTAACACCCCCTCCAAAAACCAAGTTCAATCATTTTTGAGGGAAAAGTCTATTACCCATAAATTTGAAGTCTAATACCAACTAAAAGGGATTGGATATGAACAAGGTTAGAAATATAAGGCTAATACTCATTTAAATGGGGCTCGTCGAATAAGGATCAATTTGTCCGAAAATCCAAGGCTAACACCCCCTCCAAAAACCAAGTTCTATCATTTTATGGGGAAAAGTCTATTACCCATAAATTTGAAGTCTAATACCAACAAAAAGGGATTGGATATGAACAAGGTTATAAATATAAGGTTAATACTCATTTAAAATGGGGCTCGTGAAGTCAGGACCAATTTGTCCGAAAATCCAAGGCTAACACCCCCCCCAAAAACCAAGTTCTATCATTTTGGGGGGAAAAGTCTATTACCCATAATTTTGAAGTCTAATACCAACAAAAAGGGATTGGATATGAACAAGGTTAGAAATCTAAGGCTAATACTCATTGAAAATGGGGCTCGTCGAGTCAGGACAAATTTGTCCGAAAATCCAAGGCTAACACCCCCTCCAAAAACCAAGTTCTATCATTTTGGGGGGAAAAGTCTATTACCCATAAATTTGAAGTCTAATACCAACAAAAAGGGATTGGATATGAACAAGGTTAGAAATTGCTTGACCGCTATTTATGTTCGGCTTGTTTTAACTCGCAAGTGCACGAGTGTGCGATGTAGCAATTAACTCGGTAAGACCGAGGTCATATCCACAGAGAGCTAGATATAGAAATTAAGCTAGGTAACAACAAAAATATCTCAAGACAATAATTAATGGATTTGTTTTCAAAGATGACAAAGAGTAAATAGATTTTACTTGACAAGAAAAAGTAAGTCTTGGTTCCAAATCAATTTTAATGATGATGTATTGGTGATTCCTTCAACATATATAAGATAACTCAACCTAATATCAACGATGGTGATATTAGATCGGAAGATATTGCAATGAAGTTTAAAAAGATGAAGATTGATTATTGCTTAAGAATAAACTGAGTATTTTCATATTAAGTAAGACATTGAATCAAGCAATCTCTATACCAAAACTAAGTTTTGTTCATAAAAATTCAAGATTATAACATTACCTAAATGCTTTCTAAAATTTCTTTGCAATAATTAAACATTCATGAAGAAACCTTGAAGATAGACATTAGGTGGTTCATTCATATCTTAAAGAACTCACCTCAATCACCATCATCCTTGATTTGGATCCAAGAAAGAGATTAGCCTACCATAATTATATATAAGAACACTCTAATAAACATGAAAATAACTTGAATCAAACTGAAATGATAAGTTTTATAACTAACAAAAACTGAAATCAAAAAGAGAGGAGCAAAACCAATCTCGGAAAATAGTGTAACAAGGATAGGACGTTACTTTGAACTAAATTTAACCCTCTTTTTCAGCCCTTTTCGGAGACGGCTATTAGACACATATTTATAGACATTTTTGTTAGCTTTCCAGAACATTAAATAACATACAATTTGGAGCTCTGAGGCAAAAGTTATGGCTGAAACACCGAAAGGTGTTCTGGAGAGTCAATTTCGGCAACTCGGGGAAGATATTTTGTGCCGATTTTCTTCCTTAATTTTAGCTGACCCCTTCTTCTATTTTTGACCCAAAATAACGTGACAATCCAGCTCTCCATCCACTTGATAGTCTCCATCCACTTGATAGTCTAGCCTGCACATGATTCATGCTCACATTAAATTGATCTTGCAGCATCCTAGCCCTCTCATCACACACACTTGCAAGGGTCTCTTTCCTCTTCTCGAAAGCTTGGAGCTCATGTACCAGAAAATCCAAACACAGACAGCGATCCAACAATGTTAAATTTCCTGAAATGATTTATTTAAGCTCCAAAAACTTGTCGAAACATTAAAAGAAACTTCATTACTAAAAAGCACATAAATTATTATAAAAAACCCAAATAAAAACAATAAATACATATGTAAAATAAGAGACTTAATGAACTTTTGATGCACAATCACACCCCCCAACTTAGATTTTGCTAGTCCGCGACCAAAACAAAACATAAAACCTTTGAAATAAAAATAATAATAGCCATAATTAGGTTCGACTCATCACACTTGAAGGACCTATCATGCAAACATTGGCATCTTCAACTTGGAGTATACACAATAGCGAATAAAGAAAAATAAACATACTCACATTCTCTAAATCAAATATCCATACAAAATTCCAAATGCAATCGCATTTATCATGCAACCAACATAATTAATTCACGCAAAAACTCGACTTGTAATCTTCCCTTCTTACCACTACAAACAAGGTAGCAAACTAGAGAAATAACTATCTATATATATATTCTTTTCTTTTCTTTTCTTTCTTTTTGTGAACATCTTTTGTTCTTTTTCTTTAAGCGGTCACTTCCCCTTTTGACGCGAATACAAACATTTGTGATGAATGCACCCGGTTACTCACAAAGTCACAAACTTAAAGCGCTTTGCATACTCATATTTCAGCTGCCGTTTGACGTAAAGATAAACATTTGTGATGAATACCCCTAGTTACTGAGCAACTCAAAACATTGGAGTAGATAGAACTTTGTACACATCTATTTATTTAATTATTACTCTATTTACTTAAACCTTGTTTAGGACTGGATTAAAAGGGATGATCACAAGTAAAGCATCACACTCATCTTTTATGCATGATCACACAACTCACACAATTTTAAAAGGAAAGATGTACTTCAATAATCTTAAAGAAAAACAAAATATGTTATATCTTGCTTTATAAGATATTATCTATCCCAAATTAAAGCATGCAATGTTCAACACAATAATGGATCCAAAAATGTAATGCTGATCCTAATTAAGTCTTACTCACATACAAATGCATTTTTTTTCTTTCAAACAAGCATGGCCATCTCAAGCATTCAACACAATCAAATATCCAAAATTAAGTTTTACATTATCCTTAATGTAAAAAAAAGAAAGAGAAGATACGAATAAAGATTAGAAAACTGTTACTCCCTTTTTTTTCAAGGATGAATGTCTGATTGAATCGGACATGAGCTGACTTCTTGCTTGAGCTTTTTTCTTCTTCTTTTTACCTGCATATCACAACTAAAAGAAAACATCAAACCCTTGAAAATAAACAAAACCTCATACCCCCCCAACTTAAAATAATGCATTGTCCCTAATGCATGAACAAGTAAATAAGAGTTGGAAGAATAAGAGAGAGAAAGAAAAAAAATTAAAATTAAAATTAAATAAAAACACATTACTTCTGATATTGCAATAGCATTGGATCTTCAAGATCCAATGTCTCAACTTCAGCCACAAAGTTTTCAAGATAAGGTTTCAACCGATGACCATTTACTGTGAAAACATTTCCATTCTTATGATTTTCTACCTCAACAGCACCATGCTCAGAGATGGACTTAATCACAAATGGACCAATCCATTTTGTTCTCAACTTCCCAGGAAAGAGATGCAATCGTGAATTATACAAGAGAACCTTTTGACCAACATGAAAGGATTTTCTAAGAATATGCTTTATCATGCAAAGTTTTCATCTTATGTTTTGAAATTTTTGCATTTTCGAATGCATCATTTCTCAACTCCTCTAATTCATCCAATTGAAGTTTTCTATTTTTTCCAATCTCATTTTCATTGTCATTGAATTGCCGAATGGCCCAATATGCACGGTGCTCAATCTCAACAGGGAGATGACAAGGCTTTCCATAAACTAGCCTATAAGGAGACATTCCTAAAGAGGTCTTGTAAGCAGTGCGATATGCCCACAAACGCATCGACTAGTCGTAAGGACCAATCTTTACGGTTTGGATTGACTGTTTTCTCTAAAATGTTCTTGATTTCCCTATTTGCCAACTCAGCTTGGCCACTAGTCTGTGGGTGATAAGGGGTACTAACCTTGTGAATTACACCATATTTTCTCATCAAAATCCCAACGGGCTTGTTGCAAAAATGCTTTCCCCCATCACTAATCATAGCCCTGGGCATGCCAAAACGAGAGAAAATATTTTCTTTCAAGAATTTGACCACAACTCGATGGTCATTGGTTCGAGATGAAATGGCCTCCACCCATTTAGACACATAATCAACAGCTACAAGGATGAATTGGTAACCAAATGAACTTGGAAAAGGTCCCATGAAATCAATCCCCCAACAATCAAATATTTCCAAAACAACAATGGGGTTAAGGGGCATCATGTTACGCCGAGTGAGGTTACCTAGGCGTTGGCATCGGTCACATGCAACACAGAAGGCATGAACATCTTTAAACAAGGTGGGCCAATAAAAACCACACTGCAAGATCTTGGCAGTGGTTTTCTTGGAAGAGAAATGCCCACCACAGGCTAATGCATGACAAAAATTAATGACACTTGGAATTTCATGATCAGGGATGCACCGCCTAACAATTTGGTCAGGGCAGTATTTAAATAGGTAGGGGTCATCCCAAAAAAAACTACGCACGCTATGCAAGAATTTTTGTTTGTCAAGTTTAGACCAATGAGAAGGAATCTGACTTGTGGCTAGGTAATTTGCTATGTCAGCATACCATGGAGAGCCAATGTTTGAGACATTACCTGCAAAAAATAAATTTTCATCAACAAAGAGTTCATTTATTGGAGTTTCATCTACTATGTTCTCATAGCTTGAAAGACGGGATAAATGATCAGCCACTACATTCTCTACTCCCTTTTTATCTCGAATTTCAAGGTTAAACTCTTGGAGTAGGAGGATCCATCGAATCAAACGTGGCTTGGCATCTTGTTTTGTGAGCAAGTATTTCAATGCTGCATGATCAGTGAAAACAATAACAAGAGATCCAACCAAATAAGACCGAAATTTGTCTAAAGCAAATACCACAGCTAAGAGTTCTTTTTCAGTTGTAGTGTAATTCAATTGAGCATCATTCAAAGTCTTGCTAGCATAATAAATTACATGAGGCTTCTTATCTTTTCTTTGCCCTAAAACAGCACCTATTGCAAAATTACTAGCATCACACATCAGTTCAAATGGTAAAGACCAATCAGGAGCTTGCATGATTGGTGCAGTGGTCAACAACCCTTTAAGCTTTTCAAAAGCTTCTTGACATTTTGATGTCCAATCAAATTGGACATCTTGTGACAACAAGTTACACAATGGTTTGGCAATGGTACTGAATGAATGAATGAATCTTCGGTAAAAACCAGCATGTCCTAAAAAGGATCTCACATCTTTCACAGTCCTGGGGGTAGGTAATTTTTGAATGACTTCAACTTTTGATTTATCTACCTCTATCCCTTTTGCAGAGACAATGTGGCCTAAGACAATGCCATGTGTCACCATAAAATGACACTTCTCCCAATTAAGTACAAGATTGTTCTCTTCACACCTTTCAAGAACTTTTTCTAAATGCATTAGACACAACTCATAAGAATCCCCATAAACTGAAAAATCATCCATGAAAACTTCCAAAAAAATTTCCACCATGTCACTAAAGATACTCATCATACACCTTTGAAAAGTGGCTGGTGCATTACACAAGCCAAAGGGCATTCTTCTATAAGCATAGGTACCAAAAGGACAAGTGAACGTGGTTTTTTCTTGGTCTTCTAATGAAATCTCAATTTGGTTGTAACCTGAGTATCCATCAAGAAAACAATAGAAAGCTCTTCCTGCTACTCTTTCAAGCACTTGGTCTAAAAATGGAAGAGGAAAATGGTCCTTCCTAGTCACCATGTTCAACTTACGGTAATCAATGCACATACGCCATCCAGCTTTTGGATTCTAGTTGGTACTAGCTCATTATTTGCATTCTTCACTACCGTGACTCCAGATTTTTTTGGGACAACTTGGGTTGGACTAACCCATTTTGAGTTTGCAATGGGGTAAATGATACCTGCATCAAGTAGCTTAATAACTTCACCTCTCACTACTTCCTTCATGGTTGGGTTCAATCGTCTTTGCATTTGCCTCACAGATTTAGCCTCTTTTTCAAGATAGATTCTATGTGTACATAAAAGAGGGCTAATTCCTTTCAAGTCAGTAATTGTCCACCCAATTGCTTTCTTGTGTTTTCTCACCACTCTCAAAAGCTTTTGTTCCTGCTCTATGCTAAGTTTTGATGAAATCACAATAGGATATGATTCATCTTCCCCTAGAAATGCATACTTAAGATCACTCGGTAAAGGCTTCCTTTCTGGTTTATAAGGTTGAACAAGAGATGTCTCAACTTTCACTTGGGCTGAAATCAAAGGCTCAAACAATGGAGTCCATTGACCCGTTGACATAATAGGCATTGGATCTAGATAAGACTCCAGTTCTCTTACTTCCTCATCAATACATCCCAAAGAATAAAATCTTTCATCATGAGTTAAGGTTCTCTCTAATGGATCCTTTATCCCTTCTCTCTCAAAGTGTTCTTGACAAACAGTTTGAATCAAATCTACCTCTCTAATGTCCTCATGTTCACCAATTTGCTTGGAGATATTGAAAATATTCATCTCCACAGTCATATTCCCAAAAGACAATTTCATCACCCCATTCCTACAGTTAATTAAAGCATTGGATGTAGCTAGGAAAGGTCTACCTAAGATGACTGGGATGGGAGCATTAGAACCTTGAATAGGTGAGGTGTCTAACACTACAAAATCAACAGGAAAGTAGAATTTATCTACTTGGATCAATACATCCTCAACAATACCCCGAGGAATCTTGATTGACCTATCAGCTAATTGAAGGGTGATTCGAGTAGGCTTGATTTCCCCTAGGCCTAACTGTTCGTAAACAGTGTAGGGTATTAAATTCACACTTGCTCCTAAATCCAACAAAGCTTGGTCTATCTTATGACTTCCAATAATGCATGAAATGGTGGGACAACCAGGATCTTTGTATTTGGGAGGGGTCTTAAACTGGATGATGGCACTAGCATGTTCAGTTAGAAAGGCTCTTTCTTTCACATTCAATCTCCTTTTGACTGTGCATAAGTCCTTAAGGAACTTTGCATAAGATGGGACTTGTTTAATTGCATCAAGGAGTGGAATGTTTACTTTTACTTGTTTGAACAATTCATAGATTTCCGAGTTCATAAGATCATGTTTAGATTTTCCTAACCTTTGTGGAAATGGTGGTCTAGGAACAAATTCTAAATCACTCACTTTGCCTCCATTTTTTATTGAATCATCTCCTTTCTCACTCTTCTCTCTCTCATTTGTCACTTGTGTTTTGATTCCCTCTTCACTTTCCCTAGATTTCTCCTCCACAATTCCTTTAGGAATCCCAAAACCTATAGTTTTGTCAATAATCTTTCCACTTCTAAGGGTGGTGATGGCTTGGATTTGTTCATGGTTTGAGGGTTCACTAGGTGAGGATTCACTTATATGCATCTGACCTCTAGGATTTGGCATTGGTTGAGCTGGGATTTTTCCCTTCTCTTGAATGCTTAGTGATTGAGTCAACTTGGTTAGTTGACTTCGAATGTCATCTAAGGTCCTATTGGTCTGATCTTGAAATTTGTTAGCTTGGTTGTTGATTCCTCCTTGTGTTTGCATGAATTGTTGAAGAGTATCCTCTATGGATCTCTTATGAGGTGGTTGGTATGCGTTATGTGTGGGAGCATGAAATGGTTGGGGTGGAGGTTGAAATGTTTGAGGTACTGAAGAGCCCTCATTTCTCCATCCAAAATTTGGGTGGTTTCTCCATCCAAGATTATAAGTATCAGAGTAGGGATTGCCTGCTTGGTTTGAAAATGGCTTTCTAACATTACTTGAATCAGAAGTTTGGCCATATAACACTTCCTTGAAGGCTGGAATAGTGGGACACTCAGTTGTCCTATGCCCTTTACCCTCACAAACAACACAACTTTCCTCTTGTTGTTCACTCATGCCATGTACTTTTTTAATCTCGAGAGACTCTACTTTTCTAGCCAATGAGGCTAATCTAGCATTGAGGTCATCAGTCTCTTTCAATTGGAACTTCCCACTTGAATGAGAAATGGTGTTTCTAGATTCAACATGAAGTGGGAGAGAAGTCTCCCATTGCTTTGTGTTTTCAGCCAATTGATCGAAAAAAAATCAAAGGCTTCACTTGGTTCTTTGTCATAAAACTCACCATTACACATGGTTGACACTAGCTTTTTTAAAATCTGCGGTAAGAGAGTCGTAGAAGAAACTCACTAACCTCCACATCTCAAAACCATGGTGGGGACAAGCATTTAACAAGTCTTTAAACTTTTCCCAAGCTTGGTGAAATGAGTCATTTGGACTACAAGAAAAATTCATCATTTGACGTTGTAAGGCTGCTGTCCTATGAGTGGGGAAGTATTTTTTCAAAAATTCAGCTTGCATTTCCCTCCATGTACCTATAGACCTAGGACGCAGGGAGTTTAGCCAAAGCTTGGCTTTATCCTTTAGAGAGAATGGGAACAATTTAAGCCGAATGGTTTCCTCTGTGCATGTTCTATCAATAAAGGTATTACATACCTCTTCAAACTCCTTAATGTGTATGTATGGATTTTCAGAATCCATACCATGAAATGTGGGAAGAAGTTGAATCATGCCTGGTTTCAAATTGAAAGCTTGTTGGTTAAGAGGCAATATAATACACGAAGGTGTACTTTGTCTAGCCGGGTGAAGATACTCTCGAAGGGTTCGAAAATTAGGTTGATCATTGAATTGTGGAGGTCCATTAACTTGAACACTCCCTTCACCCTCTATGTCTTCAACATTTGCCATGATGGAATATAATATAACAATTATATGAATATGAAAGGAAAGGAGAAAGAAAAAGAAGATTGCAAATAAAAGTAAATGAAACGTAAAAGATAAAGTAATAGCTGAACTAATAAGCAATATTAACAACAATAAACATTAAAAGATAATTGTAACAAGCATGAATAAAAAAGGGCGGTAGTACCGACCATGAACTTAAAACAATAAATATTAGATAAAAGAAGCATAACAAAATAAAATAAAATAAACAAGAGGCGGTTAAACCAGCCATAATACAACAATTAGTAGTCCAATCCACAAATCCCAATATCCAAAAAGCCGAGGTCAATTTATCGTTACTTTTGAGGCGGTAAGACCAGCCATTTGAGTTTTTTTTTATATATTTTTTTTTCCAATACTCAAATCTAAATTTGTTACCTTTGCTTGCTAGCTCCCCAAGCAACGGCGCCAAAATTTGCTTGACCGCTATTTATGTTCGGCTTGTTTTAACTCGCAAGTGCACGAGTGTGCGATGTAGCAATTAACTCGGTAAGACCGAGGTCATATCCACAGAGAGCTAGATATAGAAATTAAGCTAGGTAACAACAAAAAATATCTCAAGACAATAATTAATGGATTTGTTTTCAAAGATGACAAAAGAGTAAATAGATTTTACTTGACAAGAAAAAAAGTAAGTCTTGGTTCCAAATCAATTTTAATGATGATGTATTGGTGATTCCTTCAACATATATAAGATAACTCAACCTAATATCAACGATGGTGATATTAGATCGGAAGATATTGCAATGAAGTTTAAAAAGATGAAGATTGATTATTGCTTAAGAATAAACGAGTATTTTCATATTAAGTAAGACATTGAATCAAGCAATCTCTATACCAAAACTAAGTTTTGTTCATAAAAAATTCAAGATTATAACATTACCTAAATGATTTCTAAAATTTCTTTGCAATAATTAAACATTCATGAAGAAACCTTGAAGATAGACATTAGGTGGTTCATTCATATCTTAAAGAACTCACCTCAATCACCATCATCCTTGATTTGGATCCAAGAAAGAGATTAGCCTACCATAATTATATATAAGAACACTCTAATAAACATGAAAATAACTTGAATCAAACTGAAATGATAAGTTTTATAACTAACAAAAACTGAAATCAAAAAGAGAGGAGCAAAACCAATCTCGGAAAATATTGTAACAAGGATATGACGTTACTTTGAACTAAATTTAACCCTCTTTTTTCAGCCCTTTTCGGAGACGGCTATTAGACACATATTTATAGACATTTTTGTTAGCTTTCCAGAACATTAAATAACATACAATTTGGAGCTCTGAGGCAAAAGTTATGGCTGAAACACCGAAAGGTGTTCTGGAGAGTCAATTTCGGCAACTCGGGGAAGATATTTTGTGCCGATTTTCTTCCTTAATTTTAGCTGACCCCTTCTTCTATTTTTGACCCAAAATAACGTGACAATCCAGCTCTCCATCCACTTGATAGTCTCCATCCACTTGATAGTCTAGCCTGCACATGATTCATGCTCACATTAAATTGATCTTGCAGCATCCTAGCCCTCTCATCACACACACTTGCAAGGGTCTCTTTCCTCTTCTCGAAAGCTTGGAG
>CM054991.1:16824412-16843412 GCA_029030765.1 Salix suchowensis
ACGGTTTCTTCATGAATGTTTAATTATTGCAAAGAAATTTTAGAAATCATTTAGGTAATGTTATAATCTTGAATTTTTATGAACAAAACTTAGTTTTGGTATAGAGATTGCTTGATTCAATGTCTTACTTAATATGAAAATACTCGTTTATTCTTAAGCAATAATCAATCTTCATCTTTTTGAACTTCATTGTAATATCTTCCGATCTAATATCACCATCGTTGATATTAGGTTGAGTTATCTTATATATGTTGAAGGAATCACCAATACATCATCATTAAAATTGATTTGGAACCAAGACTTACTTTTTCTTGTCATTTACAATCTATTTACTCTTTTTCATCTTTGAAAACAAATCCATTAATTATTCTCTTGAGATATTTTTGTTGTTACCTAGCTTAATATCTAAATCTAGCTCTCTGTGGATATGACCTCGATCTTACCGAGTCAATTGCTACATCGCACACTCGTGCACTTGCGAGTTAAAACAAGCCGATCATAAATAGCGGTCAAGCAATTTTGGCGCCGTTGCCGGGGAGCTAGCAAGCAAAGGTAACAAATTTAGATTTGATTATTGGAAGAAAAAAATATATAAAAAATATATATATATAAAAAACTCAAATGGCTGGTCTTACCGCCTCAAAAAAAAAAGTAAAGAAAAATTGACCTCAGCTTTTTGGATATTGGACTGTGGATTGGACTACTTATTGTTGGATTATGGCTGGTTCAACCGCCTCTTGTTTATTTTATTTTATTTTGTTATGCTTCTTTATCTAATATTTATTGTTTTAAGTTCATGGTCGGTATTACCGCCTTTTTATTCATGCTTGTTACAATTATCTTTTAATGTTTATTGTTGTTAATATTGCTTATTAGTTCAGCTATTACTTTATCTTTTACGTTTCATTTACTTTTATTTGCAATCTTCTTTTTCTTTCTTCTTTCCTTTCATATTCATATAACTGTTATATTATATTCCATCATGGCAAATGTTGAAGACATAGAGGGTGAAGGGAGTGTTCAAGTTAATGGACCTCCACAATTCAATGATCAACCTAATTTTCGAACCCTTCGAGAGTATCTCCACCCGGCTAGACAAAGTACACCTTCGTGTATTATATTGCCTCTTAACCAACAAGCTTTCAATTTGAAACCAGGCATGATTCAACTTCTTCCCACATTTCATGGTATGGATTCTGAAAATCCATACATACACATTAAGGAGTTTGAAGAGGTATGTAATACCTTTATTGATAGAACATGCACAGAGGAAACCATTCGGCTTAAATTGTTCCCATTCTCTCTAAAGGATAAAGCCAAGCTTTGGCTAAACTCCCTGCGTCCTAGGTCTATAGGTACATGGAGGGAAATGCAAGCTGAATTTTTGAAAAAATACTTCCCCACTCATAGGACAGCAGCCTTACAACGTCAAATGATGAATTTCTCTTGTAGTCCAAATGACTCATTTCACCAAGCTTGGGAAAAGTTTAAAGACTTGTTAAATGCTTGTCCCCACCATGGTTTTGAGATGTGGAGGTTAGTGAGTTTCTTCTACGACTCTCTTACCGCAGATTTTAAAAAGCTAGTGTCAACCATGTGTAATGGTGAGTTTTATGACAAAGAACCAAGTGAAGCCTTTGATTTTTTTGATCAATTGGCTGAAAACACAAAGCAATGGGAGACTTCTCTCCCACTTCATGTTGAATCTAGAAACACCATTTCTCATTCAAGTGGGAAGTTCCAATTGAAAGAGACTGATGACCTCAATGCTAGATTAGCCTCATTGGCTAGAAAAGTAGAGTCTCTTGAGATTAAAAAAGTACATGGCATGAGTGAACAACAAGAGGAAAGTTGTGTTGTCTGTGAGGGTAAAGGGCATAGGACAACTGAGTGTCCCACTATTCCAGCCTTCAAGGAAGTGTTATATGGCCAAACTTTTGATTCAAGTAATGTTAGAAAGCCATTTTCAAATCAAGCAGGCAATCCCTACTCTGATACTTATAATCCTGGATGGAGGAACCACCCAAATTTTGGATGGAGAAATGAGGGCTCTTCAGTACCTCAAACATTTCAACCTCCACCCCAACCATTTCATGCTCCCACACATAACACATACCAACCACCTCATAAGAGATCCATAGAGGATACTCTTCAACAATTCATGCAAACACAAGGAGGAATCAACAACCAAGCTAACAAATTTCAAGATCAGACCAATAGGACCTTAGATGACATTCGAAGTCAACTAACCAAGTTGACTCAATCACTAAGCATTCAAGAGAAGGGGAAAATCCCAGCTCAACCAATGCCAAATCCTAGAGGTCAGATGCATATAAGTGAATCCTCACCTAGTGAACCCTCAAACCATGAACAAATCCAAGCCATCACCACCCTTAGAAGTGGAAAGATTATTGACAAAGCTATAGGTTTTGGGATTCCTAAAGGAATTGTGGAGGAGAAATCTAGGGAAAGTGAAGAGGGAATCAAAACACAAGTGACAAATGAGAGCTTGAGTGAGAAAGAAGGTGAGATAAATGAGAAAGAGAAGAGTGAGAAAGGAGATGATTTAATAAAAAATGGAGGCAAAGTGAGTGATTTAGAATTTGTTCCTAGACCACCATTTCCACAAAGGTTAGAAAAATCTAAACATGATCTTATGAACTCGGAAATCTATGAATTGTTCAAACAAGTAAAAGTAAACATTCCACTCCTTGATGCAATTAAACAAGTCCCATCTTATGCAAAGTTCCTTAAGGACTTATGCACGATCAAAAAGGAGATTGAATGTGAAAGAAAGAGCCTTTCTAACTGAACATGCTAGTGCCATCATCCAGTTTAAGACCCCTCCCAAATACAAAGATCCTGGTTGTCCCACCATTTCATGCATTATTGGAAGTCATAAGATAGACCAAGCTTTGTTGGATTTAGGAGCAAGTGTGAATTTAATACCCTACACTGTTTACGAACAATTAGGTCTAGGGGAAATCAAGCCTACTCGAATCACCCTTCAATTAGCTGATAGGTCAATCAAGATTCCTCGGGGTATTGTTGAGGATGTATTGATCCAAGTAGATAAATTCTACTTTCCGGTTGATTTTGTAGTGTTAGACATCTCACCTATTCAAGGTTCTAATGCTCCCATCCCAGTCATCTTAGGTAGACCTTTCCTAGCTACATCCAATGCTTTAATTAACTGTAGGAATGGGGTGATGAAATTGTCTTTTGGGAATATGACATTGGAGATGAATATTTTCAATATCTCTAAACAAATTAGTGAATATGAGGACATTAGAGAGGTAGATTTGATTCAAACTGTTTGTCAAGAACACTTTGAGAGAGAAGGGATAAAGGATCCATTAGAGAGAACCTTAATTCATGATGAAAGATTTTATTCTTTGGAATATGTTGATGAGGAAGTAAGAGAACTCGAGACTTATCTAGATCCAATGCCTATTATGTCAACGGGTCAATGGACTCCATTGTTTGAGCCTTTGATTTCAGCCCAAGTGAAAGTTGAGACATCTCTTGTTCAACCTTATAAACCAGAAAGGAAGCCTTTACCGAGTGATCTTAAGTATGCATTTCTAGGGGAAGATGAATCATATCCTATTGTGATTTCATCAAAACTTAGCATAGAGCAGGAACAAAAGCTTTTGAGAGTGGTGAGAAAACACAAGAAAGCAATTGGGTGGACAATTACTGACTTGAAAGGAATTAGCCCTCTTTTATGTACACACAGAATCTATCTTGAAAAAGAGGCTAAATCTGTGAGGCAAATGCAAAGACGATTGAACCCAACCATGAAGGAAGTAGTGAGAGGTGAAGTTCTTAAGCTACTTGATGCAGGTATCATTTACCCCATTGCAAACTCAAAATGGGTTAGTCCAACCCAAGTTGTCCCAAAAAAATCTGGAGTCACGGTAGTGAAGAATGCAAATAATGAGCTAGTGCCAACTAGAATCCAAACTGGATGGCGTATGTGCATTGATTACCGTAAGTTGAACATGGTGACTAGGAAGGACCATTTTCCTCTTCCATTTTTAGACCAAGTGCTTGAAAGAGTAGCAGGAAGAGCTTTCTATTGTTTTCTTGATGGATACTCAGGTTACAACCAAATTGAGATTTCATTAGAAGACCAAGAAAAAACCACGTTCACTTGTCCTTTTGGTACCTATGCTTATAGAAGAATGCCCTTTGGCTTGTGTAATGCACCAGCCACTTTTCAAAGGTGTATGATGAGTATCTTTAGTGACATGGTGGAAAATTTTTTGGAAGTTTTCATGGATGATTTTTCAGTTTATGGGGATTCTTATGAGTTGTGTCTAATGCATTTAGAAAAAGTTCTTGAAAGGTGTGAAGAGAACAATCTTGTACTTAATTGGGAGAAGTGTCATTTTATGGTGACACATGGCATTGTCTTAGGCCACATTGTCTCTGCAAAAGGGATAGAGGTAGATAAATCAAAAGTTGAAGTCATTCAAAAATTACCTACCCCCAGGACTGTGAAAGATGTGAGATCCTTTTTAGGACATGCTGGTTTTTACCGAAGATTCATTCATTCATTCAGTACCATTGCCAAACCATTGTGTAACTTGTTGTCACAAGATGCCCAATTTGATTGGACATCAAAATGTCAAGAAGCTTTTGAAAAGCTTAAAGGGTTGTTGACCACTGCACCAATCATGCAAGCTCCTGATTGGTCTTTACCATTTGAACTAATGTGTGATGCTAGTAATTTTGCAATAGGTGCTGTTTTAGGGCAAAGAAAAGATAAGAAGCCTCATGTAATTTATTATGCTAGCAAGACTTTGAATGATGCTCAATTGAATTACACTACAACTGAAAAAGAACTCTTAGCTGTGGTATTTGCTTTAGACAAATTTCGGTCTTATTTGGTTGGATCTCTTGTTATTGTTTTCACTGATCATGCAGCATTGAAATACTTGCTCACAAAACAAGATGCCAAGCCACGTTTGATTCGATGGATCCTCCTACTCCAAGAGTTTAACCTTGAAATTCGAGATAAAAAGGGAGTAGAGAATGTAGTGGCTGATCATTTATCCCGTCTTTCAAGCTATGAGAACATAGTAGATGAATCTCCAATAAAAGAACTCTTTGCTGATGAAAATTTATTTTTTGCAGGTAATGTCTCCTACATTGGCTCTCCATGGTATGCTGACATAGCAAATTACCTAGCCACAAGTCAGATTCCTTCTCATTGGTCTAAACTTGACAAACAAAAATTCTTGCGCAACGTGCGTAGTTTTTTTTGGGATGACCCCTACCTATTTAAATACTGCCCTGACCAAATTGTTAGGCGGTGCATCCCTGATCATGAAATTCCAAGTGTCATTAATTTTTGTCATGCATTAGCCTGTGGTGGGCATTTCTCTTCCAAGAAAACCACTGCCAAGATCTTGCAGTGTGGTTTTTATTGGCCCACCATGTTTAAAGATGTTCATGCCTTCTGTGTTGCATGTGACCGATGCCAACGCCTAGGTAACCTCACTCGGCGTAACATGATGCCCCTTAACCCCATTCTTGTTTTGGAAATATTTGATTGTTGGGGGATTGATTTCATGGGACCTTTTCCAAGTTCATTTGGTTACCAATTCATCCTTGTAGCTGTTGATTATGTGTCTAAATGGGTGGAGGCCATTGCATCTCGAACCAATGACCATCGAGTTGTGGTCAAATTCTTGAAAGAAAATATTTTCTCTCGTTTTGGCATGCCCAGGGCTATGATTAGTGATGGGGGAAAGCATTTTTGTAACAAACCCGTTGGGATTTTGATGAGAAAATATGGTGTCATTCACAAGGTCAGTACCCCTTATCACCCACAGACTAGTGGCCAAGCTGAGTTGGCAAATAGGGAAATCAAGAACATTTTAGAGAAAACAGTCAATCCAAACCGTAAAGATTGGTCCTTACGACTAGTCGATGCTTTGTGGGCATATCGCACTGCTTACAAGACCTCTTTAGGAATGTCTCCTTATAGGCTAGTTTATGGAAAGCCTTGTCATCTCCCTGTTGAGATTGAGCACCGTGCATATTGGGCCATTCGGCAATTCAATGACAACGAAAATGAGATTGGAAAAAATAGAAAACTTCAATTGGATGAATTAGAGGAGTTGAGAAATGATGCATTCGAAAATGCAAAAATTTCAAAACATAAGATGAAAACTTTGCATGATAAACATATTCTTAGAAAATCCTTTCATGTTGGTCAAAAGGTTCTCTTGTATAATTCACGATTGCATCTCTTTCCTGGGAAGTTGAGAACAAAATGGATTGGTCCATTTGTGATTAAGTCCATCTCTGAGCATGGTGCTGTTGAGGTAGAAAATCATAAGAATGGAAATGTTTTCACAGTAAATGGTCATCGATTGAAACCTTATCTTGAAAACTTTGTGGCTGAAGTTGAGACATTGGATCTTGAAGATCCAATGCCATTGCAGTATCAGAAGTAATGTGTTTTTATTTAATTTTAATTTTAATTTTAATTTTTTTTTTCTTTCTTTCTCTCTCTTATTCTTCCAACTCTTATTTACTTGTTCATGCATTAGGGACAATGCATTATTTTAAGTTGGGGGGTATGAGGTTTTGTTTATTTTCAAAAAAGAAAAAAAATGGTTTGATGTTTTCTTTTAGTTGTGATATGCAGGTTAAAAAAAAAAAGAAGAAGAAAAAAGCTCAAGCAAGAAGTCAGCTCATGTCCAATTCAATCAGACATTCATCCTTGAAAAAAAAGGGAGTAACAGTTTTCTAATCTTTATTCTTATCTTCTCTTTTTTTTTTTTTCTTACATTAAGGATAATGTAAAACTTAATTTTGGATATTTGGTTGTGTTGAATGCTTGAGATGGCCATGCTTGTTTGAAAAAAAAAAAATGCATTTGTATGTGAGTAAGACTTAATTAGGATCAGCATTACATTTTTGGATCCATTATTGTGTTGAACATTGCATGCTTTAATTTGGGATAGATAATATCTTATAAAGCACGATATAACATATTTTGTTTTTCTTTAAGATTATTGAAGTACATCTTTCCTTATAAAATTGTGTGAGTTGTGTGATCATGCATAAAAGATGAGTGTGATGCTTTACTTGTGATCATCCCTTTTAATCCAGTCCTAAACAAGGTTTAAGTAAATAGAGTAATAATTAAATAAATAGATGTGTACAAAGTTCTATCTACTCCAATGTTTTGAGTCGCTCAGTAACTAGGGGTATTCATCACAAATGTTTATCTTTACGTCAAACGGCAGCTTGAAATATGAGTATGCAAAGCACTTTAAGTTTGTGACTTTGTGAGTAACCGGGTGCATTCATCACAAATGTTTGTATTCGCGTCAAAAGGGAAGTGACCGCTTAAAGAAAAAGAACAAATGATGTTCACTCAAAAAAAAAAAAGAAAAAAAAATATATATATATATATAGATAGTTATTTCTCTAGTTTGCTACCTTGTTTGTAGTGGTAAGAAGGGAAGATTACAAGTCGAGTTTTCGCGTGAATTAATTATGTTGGTTGCATGATAAATGCGATTGCATTTGGAATTTTGTATGGATATTTGATTTAGAGAATGTGAGTATGTTTATTTTTCTTTATTCGCTATTGTGTATACTCCAAGTTGAAGATGCCAATGTTTGCATGATAGGTCCTTCAAGTGTGATGAGTCGAACCTAATTATGGTTATTATTATTTTTATTTCAAAGGTTTTATGTTTTGTTTTGCTTGAGGACTAGCAAAATCTAAGTTGGGGGGTGTGATTGTGCATCAAAAGTTCATTAAGTTTCTTATTTTACATATGTATTTATTGTTTTTATTTGGGTTTTTTATAATAATTTATGTGCTTTTTAGTAATGAAGTTTCTTTTAATGTTTCGACAAGTTTTTGGAGCTTAAATAAATCATTTCAGGAAATTTAACATCGTTGGATCGCTGTCTGTGTTTGGATCTTCTGGTACATGAGCTCCAAGCTTTCGAGAAGAGGAAAGAGACCCTTGCAAGCGTGTGTGATGAGAGGGCTAGGATGCTACAAGATCAATTTAATGTGAGCATGAACCATGTGCAGGCTAAACTATCAAGTGGATGGAGAGCTGAATTGTCACGTTATTTTGGGTCAAAAATAGAAGAAGGGGTCAGCTAAAAATGAGGAAGAAAATTGGCACAAATATCTTCCCCGAGTTGCCGAAATTGACTCTCCAGAACACCTTTCTGTGTTTCAGTCATAACGTTTTACTCAGAGCTCAGAATTATATTTTATTTAATGTTCTGAAAAGCTAACAGAAAGGCCTATAAATATGTGTCTAATATCCTTCTCCAAAAGAGGCTTAGAAAAAGGGTAAAATTGAGTCCAAAGTAGCGTCATATCTGGTGTTAAAATATTTTCCGAGATTGGTTTTGCTCTTCTCTTTTTGATTTCAGTTTTTGTTAGTTATAAAACTTATCATTTCAGTTTGATTCAAGTTATTTTCATGTTTATTAGAGTGTTCTTATATATAATTATGGTAGGCTAATCTCTTTCTTGGATCCAAATCAAGGATGATGGTGATTGAGGTGAGTTCTTTAAGATATGAATGAACCACCTAATGTCTATCTTCACGGTTTCTTCATGAATGTTTAATTATTGCAAAGAAATTTTAGAAATCATTTAGGTAATGTTATAATCTTGAATTTTTATGAACAAAACTTAGTTTTGGTATAGAGATTGCTTGATTCAATGTCTTACTTAATATGAAAATACTCGTTTATTCTTAAGCAATAATCAATCTTCATCTTTTTAAACTTCATTGTAATATCTTCCGATCTAATATCACCATCGTTGATATTAGGTTGAGTTATCTTATATATGTTGAAGGAATCACCAATACATCATCATTAAAATTGATTTGGAACCAAGACTTACTTTTTCTTGTCATTTACAATCTATTTACTCTTTTTCATCTTTGAAAACAAATCCATTAATTACTCTCTTGAGATATTTTTGTTGTTACCTAGCTTAATTTCTAAATCTAGCTCTCTGTGGATATGACCTCGATCTTACCGAGTTAATTGCTACATCGCACACTCGTGCACTTGCGAGTTAAAACAAGCCGATCATAAATAGCGGTCAAGCAAATTTGGCGCCGTTGCCGGGGAGCTAGCAAGTAAAGATAACAATTTAGATTTGATTATTGGAAGAAAAATATATAAAATATATATATATATATATATATATATATATATATAAAACTCAAATGGCTGGTCTTACCGCCTCAAAAAAAAAAGTAAAGAAAAATTGACCTCAGCTTTTTGGATATTGGACTGTGGATTGGACTACTTATTGTTGGATTATGGCTGGTTCAACCGCCTCTTGTTTATTTTATTTTATTTTGTTATGCTTCTTTATCTAATATTTATTGTTTTAAGTTCATGGTCGGTATTACCGCCTTTTTATTCATGCTTGTTACAATTATCTTTTAATGTTTATTGTTGTTAATATTGCTTATTAGTTCAGCTATTACTTTATCTTTTACGTTTCATTTACTTTTATTTGCAATCTTCTTTTTCTTTCTTCTTTCCTTTCATATTCATATAACTGTTATATTATATTCCATCATGGCAAATGTTGAAGACATAGAGGGTGAAGGGAGTGTTCAAGTTAATGGACCTCCACAATTCAATGATCAACCTAATTTTCGAACCCTTCGAGAGTATCTCCA
The DNA here is from genome assembly GCA_029030765.1 of Salix suchowensis. Lineage (NCBI taxonomy): Eukaryota > Viridiplantae > Streptophyta > Magnoliopsida > Malpighiales > Salicaceae > Salix > Salix suchowensis. Next base: position 16,834,117 of record CM054991.1, read on the forward strand.
CCCGGCTAGACAAAGTACACCTTCGTGTATTATATTGCCTCTTAACCAACAAGCTTTCAATTTGAAACCAGGCATGATTCAACTTCTTCCCACATTTCATGGTATGGATTCTGAAAATCCATACATACACATTAAGGAGTTTGAAGAGGTATGTAATACCTTTATTGATAGAACATGCACAGAGGAAACCATTCGGCTTAAATTGTTCCCATTCTCTCTAAAGGATAAAGCCAAGCTTTGGCTAAACTCCCCTGCGTCCTAGGTCTATAGGTACATGGAGGGAAATGCAAGCTGAATTTTTGAAAAAATACTTCCCCACTCATAGGACAGCAGCCTTACAACGTCAAATGATGAATTTCTCTTGTAGTCCAAATGACTCATTTCACCAAGCTTGGGAAAAGTTTAAAGACTTGTTAAATGCTTGTCCCCACCATGGTTTTGAGATGTGGAGGTTAGTGAGTTTCTTCTACGACTCTCTTACCGCAGATTTTAAAAAGCTAGTGTCAACCATGTGTAATGGTGAGTTTTATGACAAAGAACCAAGTGAAGCCTTTGATTTTTTTGATCAATTGGCTGAAAACACAAAGCAATGGGAGACTTCTCTCCCACTTCATGTTGAATCTAGAAACACCATTTCTCATTCAAGTGGGAAGTTCCAATTGAAAGAGACTGATGACCAAAAACCAAGTTCTATCATTTTGGGGTGAAAAGTCTATTACCCATAAATTTGAAGTCTAATACCAACTAAAAGGGATTGGATATGAACAAGGTTATAAATATAAGGCTAATACTCATTTAAATGGGGCTCGTCGAATAAGGATCAATTTGTCCGAAAATCCAAGGCTAACACCCCCTCCTAAAAACCAAGTTGTATCGTTTTGGGGGGGAAAAGTCTATTACCCATAAATTTGAAGTCTAATACCAACTAAAAGGAATTGGATATGAACAATGTTAGAAATCTAAGGCTAATACTCATTTAAAATGGGGCTCGTCGAGTCGGGGACCAATTTGTCCGAAAATCCAAGGCTAACACCCTTTCCAAAAACCAAGTTCTATCATTTTTGGGGGAAAAGTCTATTACCCATAAATTTGAAGTCTAATACAAACTAAAATGTATTGGATATGAACAAGGTTAGAAATATAAGGCTAATACTCATTTAAAATGGGGCTCGTCAAGTCAGGAACAATTTATCCGAAAATCCAAGGCTAACACCCCCTCCAAAAACCAAGTTCAATCATGTTTGGGGGAAAAGTCTATTACCCATAAATTTGAAGTCTAATACCAACTAAAAGGGATTGGATATGAACAAGGTTAGAAATCTAAGGCTAATACTCATTTAAATGGGGCTCGTCGAATAAGGATCAATTTGTCTGAAAGTCCAAGGCTAAGACCCCCTCCAAAAACCAAGTTCTATCATTTTTGGGGGAAAAGTCTATTACCCATAAATTTGAAGTCTAATACCAACTAAAAGGTATTGGATATGAACAAGGTTAAAAATCTAAGGCTAATACTCATTTAAAATGGGGCTCGTCGAGTCAGGACCAATTTGTTCGAAAATCCAAGGCTAACACCCCCTCCAAAAACCAAGTTCAATCATTTTTGAGGGAAAAGTCTATTACCCATAAATTTCAAGTCTAATACCAACTAAAAGGTATTGGATATGAACAAGGTTAGAAATCTAAGGCTAATACTCATTTAAAATGGGGCTCGTCAAGTCAGGACCAATTTGTTTGAAAATCCAAGGATAACACCCCCTCCAAAAACCAAGTTCTATCATTTTTGGGGAAAAAGTCTTTTACCCATAAATTTGAAGTCTAATACCAACTAAAAGGTATTGAATAAGAACGAGTTTTGAAATCTAAGGCTAATACTCATTTAAAATGGGGCTCGTCAAGTCAGGACCAATTTGTCCGAAAATCCAAGGCTAACACCCCCTCCAAAAACCAAGTTCTATCATTTTGGGGGGAATAGTCTATTACCCATAAATTTGAAGTCTAATACCAACTAAAAGGGATTGGATATGAGCAAGGTTAGAAATCTAAGGCTAATACTCATTTAAAATGGGGCTCGTCGATTCAGGACCAATTTGTCCGAAAATCCAAGGCTAACACCCCCTCCAAAAACCAAGTTCTATCATTTTGGGGTGAAAAGTCTATTACCCATAAATTTGAAGTCTAATACCAACTAAAAGGGATTGGATATGAACAAGGTTATAAATATAAGGCTAATACTCATTTAAATGGGGCTCGTCGAATAAGGATCAATTTGTCCGAAAATCCAAGGCTAACACCCCCTCCTAAAACCAAGTTGTATCATTTTGGGGGGGAAAAAGTCTATTACCCATAAATTTGAAGTCTAATACCAACTAAAAGGAATTGGATAAGAACGAGTTTTGAAATCTAAGGATAATACTCATTTAAAATGGGGCTCGTCAAGTTAGGACCAATTTGTCTGAAAATCCAAGGCTAACACCCCCTCCAAAAACCAAGTTCAATCATTTTTGAGGGAAAAGTCTTTTACCCATAAATTTCAAGTCTAATACTAACTAAAAGGTATTGGATATGAACAAGGTCAGAAATCTAGGTCTAATACTCATTTAAAATGGGGCTCGTCAAGTCAGGACCAATTTGTTCGAAAATCCAAGGCTAACACCCCCTCCAAAAACCAAGTTCAATCATTTTTGGGGGAAAAGTCTATTACCCATAAATTTGAAGTCTAATACCAACTAAAAGGGATTGGATATGAACAAGGTTAGAAATCTAAGGCTAATACTCATTTAAATGGGGCTCGTCGAATAAGGATCAATTTGTCCGAGAGTCCAAGGCTAAGACCCCCTCCAAAAACCAAGTTCTATCATTTTTGGGGGGAAAAAGTCTATTACCCATAAATTTGAAGTCTAATACCAACTAAAAGGTATTGGATATGAACAAGGTTAAAAATCTAAGGCTAATGCTCATTTAAAATGGGGCTCGTCGAGTGAGGACCAATTTGTCCGAAAATCCAAGGCTAACACCCCCTCCAAAAACCAAGTTCAATCATTTTTGGGGGAAAAGTCTATTACCCATAAATTTGAAGTCTAATACCAACTAAAAGGTATTTAATATGAACAAGGTTAGAAATCTAAGGCTAATACTCATTTAAAATGGGGATCGTCAAGTCAGGACCAATTTGTCTTAAAATCCAAGGCTAACACCCGCTCCAAAAACAAAGTTCTATCATTTTGGGGGAAAAAGTCTTTTACCCATAAATTTGAAGTCTAATACCAACTAAAAGGGATTGGATATGAACAAGGTTAGAAATCTAAGGCTAATACTCATTTAAATGGGGCTCGTCGAATAAGGATCAATTTGTCCGAGAGTCCAAGGCTAAGACCCCCTCCAAAAACCAAGTTCTATCATTTTTGGGGGAAAAGTCTATTACCCATAAATTTGAAGTCTAATACCAACTAAAAGGTATTGGATATGAACAAGGTTAAAAATCTAAGGCTAATGCTCATTTAAAATGGGGCTCGTCGAGTGAGGACCAATTTGTCCGAAAATCCAAGGCTAACACCCCCTCCAAAAACCAAGTTCAATCATTTTTGGGGGAAAAGTCTATTACCCATAAATTTGAAGTCTAATACCAACTAAAAGGTATTTAATATGAACAAGGTTAGAAATCTAAGGCTAATACTCATTTAAAATGGGGATCGTCAAGTCAGGACCAATTTGTCTTAAAATCCAAGGCTAACACCCGCTCCAAAAACAAAGTTCTATCATTTTGGGGGGAAAAAGTCTTTTACCCATAAATTTGAAGTCTAATATCAACTAAAAGGTATTGGATATGAACAAGGTTAGAAATCTAAGGCTAATACTCATTTAAAATGGGGCTCGTCAAGTCAGGACCAATTTGTTTGAAAATCCAAGGATAACACCCCCTCCAAAAACCAAGTTCTATCATTTTTGGGGAAAAAGTCTATTACCCATAAATTTGAAGTCTAATACAAACAAAAAGAGTTGGATATGAACAAGGTTAAAAATCTAAGGCTAATACTCATTTAAAATGGGGCTCGTCGAGTCAGGACCAATTTGTTCGAAAATCCAAGGCTAACACCCCCTCCTAAAACCAAGTTGTATCATTTTGGGGGGAAAAGTCTATTACCCATAAATTTGAAGTCTAATACCAACTAAAAGGAATTGGATAAGAACGAGTTTTGAAATCTAAGGATAATACTCATTTAAAATGGGGCTCGTCAAGTTAGGACCAATTTGTCTGAAAATCCAAGGCTAACACCCCCTCCAAAAACCAAGTTCAATCATTTTTGGGGGAAAAGTCTATTACCCATAAATTTCAAGTCTAATACTAACTAAAAGGTATTGGATATGAACAAGGTCAGAAATCTAGGGTTAATACTCATTTAAAATGGGGCTCGTCAAGTCAGGACCAATTTGTTCGAAAATCCAAGGCTAACACCCACTCCAAAAACCAAGTTCAATCATTTTGGGGTGAAAAGTCTATTACCCATAAATTTGAAGTCTAATACCAACTAAAAGGGATTGGATATGAACAAGGTTATAAATATAAGGCTAATACTCATTTAAATGGGGCTCGTCGAATAATGATTAATTTGTCCGAAAATCCAAGGCTAACACCCCCTCCTAAAACCAAGTTGTATCATTTTGGGGGGAAAAGTCTATTACCCATAAATTTGAAGTCTAATACCAACTAAAAGGAATTGGATATGAACAATGTTAGAAATCTAAGGCTAATACTCATTTAAAATGGGGCTCGTAGAGTCAGGACCAATTTGTCCGAAAATCCAAGGCTAACACCCTTTCCAAAAACCAAGTTCTATCATTTTTGGGGGAAAACTCTATTACCCATAAATTTGAAGTCTAATACCAACTAAAAGGTATTGGATATGAACAAGGTTAGAAATATAAGGCTAATGCTCATTTAAAATGGGGCTCGTCGAGTCAGGACCAATTTGTTCGAAAATCCAAGGCTAACACCCCCTCCAAAAACCAAGTTCAATCATTTTTGAGGGAAAAGTCTATTACCCATAAATTTCAAGTCTAATACCAACTAAAAGGTATTGTATATGAACAAGGTTAGAAATATAAGTCTAATACTCATTTAAAATGGGGCTCGTCGAGTCAGGACCAATTTGTCCGAAAATCCAAGGCTAACACCACCACCAAAAACCAAGTTCTATCATTTCGGGGGGAAAAGTCTATTACCCATAAATTTGAAGTCTAATACCAACTAAAAGGGCTTGGATATGAACAAGGTTAGAAATATAAGGCTAATACTCATTTAAAATGGGGCTCGTCAAGTCGGGACCAATTTGTCCAGAAAATCCAAGGCTAACACCCCCTCCAAAAACCAAGTTCTATCATTTTCGGGTGAAAAGTCTATTACCCATAAATTTGAAGTCTAATTCCAAAAAAAAGGGATTGGATATGAACAAGGTTAGAAATCTAAGGCTAATACTCATTTAAAATGGGGCTCGTGAAGTCAGGACCAATTTATCCAGAAAATCCAAGGCTAACACCCCCTCCAAGAACCAAGTTCAATCATGTTTGGGGGAAAAAGTCTATTACCCATAAATTTGAAGTCTAATACCAACTAAAAGGGATTGGATATGAACAAGGTTAGAAATCTAAGGCTAATACTCATTTAAATGGGGCTCGTCGAATAAGGATCAATTTGTCCGAAAGTCCAAGGCTAACACCCCCTCCAAAAACCAAGTTCAATCATTTTTGAGGGAAAAGTCTTTTACCCATAAATTTCAAGTCTAATATCAACTAAAAGGTATTGGATATGAACAAGGTTAGAAATCTAAGGCTAATACTCATTTAAAATGGGGCTCGTCTAGTCCGGACCAATTTGTTCGAAAATCCAAGGCTAACACCCACTCCAAAAACCAAGTTCAATCATTTTTGAGGGAAAAGTCTATTACCCATAAATTTCAAGTCTAATACCAACTAAAAGGTATTGGATATGAACAAGGTTAGAAATCTAAGGCTAATACTCATTTAAAATGGGGCTCGTCAAGTCAGGACCAATTTGTCTGAAAATCCAAGGCTAACACCCCCTCCAAAAACCAAGTTCTATCATTTTGGGGGGAATAGTCTATTACCCATAAATTTGAAGTCTAATACCAACTAAAAGGTATTGAATATGAACAAGGTTAGAAATCTAAGGCTAATACTCATTTAAAATGGGGATCGTCAAGTCAGGACCAATTTATCTGAAAATCCAAGGCTAACACCCCCTCCAAAAACCAAGTTCTATCATTTTGGGGGAAAAAGTCTTTTACCCATAAATTTGAAGTCTAATACCAACTAAAAGGAATTGGATAAGAACAAGGTTAGAAATATAAGGCTAATACTCATTTAAAATGGGGCTCGTCGAGTCAGGACTAATTTGTCCGAAAATCCAAGGCTAACAACCCCTCCAAAAACCAAGTTCTATCATTTTGGGGGGGAAAGTCTATTACCCATAAATTTGAAGTCTAATACCAACAAAAAGGGATTGGATATGAACAAGGTTAGAAATCTAAGGCTAATGCTCATTTAAAATGGGGCTCGTCGAGTGAGGACCAATTTGTCCGAAAATCCAAGGCTAACACCCCCTCCAAAAACCAAGTTCAATCATTTTTGGGGGAAAAGTCTATTACCCATAAATTTGAAGTCTAATACCAACTAAAAGGTATTGAATATGAACATGGTTAGAAATCTAAGGCTAATACTCATTTAAAATGGGGATCGTCAAGTCAGGACCAATTTGTCTTAAAATCCAAGGCTAACACCCCCTCCAAAAACAAAGTTCTATCATTTTGGGGGAAAAAGTCTTTTACCCATAAATTTGAAGTCTAATACCAACTAAAAGGTATTGTATAAGAACAAGGTTAGAAATATAAGGCTAATACTCATTTAAAATGGGGCTCGTTGATGCGACCATATTATTTGATAATTTCATCCATATTTACATAGTGTTTTGCATATGTTTTGTGTATAAAATGCATTGATATTCTTTGTTTTATGTTTTGAAGGCATTTTTGGATGAAAGATGCAAAAAGGAGTAAATTGGAGGTAATTGGCAGATTTGACGTTCAGTCGATGTTTTGTGCAGAGCGGAAGCCCTAGAGATCGAAATGAAATGATTCCAGTGGCATTCGAAAGATAACATCCATAACTTTCTGGAAAGCTAAGGCAAAAGAAATAAAATAAGGAAGAGCATGAAAATCGCAGCCTTCAAAGTCAAATCTTGCAATCTGCCGATATCGACCTTTACCCATTCCAACTTCAATATCTCGAGCTACAGAAGTCCGATTGATGCAAACTCAATTGGCGTGGATTAAAGACTCAAAGACCTATAAACGCTCCAAATTGCAGCTCAAAACGATGTCATATGAAGGAGATATGAATTTTACAAGGGACAACTAAATTCTGCCAACTTAAGGAAGGACTATTTTTGTAAAATAGACATTAGGGTTTCTAAGCATATATAAAGGAAAAGAGGGGCAAGGAAGTGGTGGCTAGCACAAAAGAAAACACAAAATCTTCCTCCTCCAAACCCTAAATCATGTGTTCTTTCATCTTTTTATTTAGTTGTTCAATAAACATGCAAGGCTAGACTCTTTTGCTTGGTTGCAAGGACACGGAAACCTTCGATTTCAAGAAGCTGTGAGATCTATTTTTTACCTCAATTTTTCAGTTTATATAATGAATATGTTTGTTCTCCTATGCTTATTTTCCTATGATTGTTTATTTAATTGCTAAGAGCGGACTCGAAGTTATTATTGTAGACAATCAATTGCTTGAGTTTGATATCAAAACCGGAGTTGTGGTATATGAACTTATGAAGCAACTAAGTTAATAATTATAGCGGATCTATGTTATTAATCTTAGGGATAACATTCAATCGAACTAAACATATATTGCGGACAATTATGTTTCTTAATCGATCAATTTATCTAGATTTTAATGCTGCCATTGAATCAAATTACTAGTGCGGACAACTGTGGTTGTTTGATGGTTAGGGTAAGTTATACGGCGGATCCGTTAACGAACCAATTTTAAGAAAGAGATAAATATTCAGAATATAAATTGATGTTTCGTTTCCATGATCGGTTCTGATTTACGTCGGTGGATGTTGATTTGCGACCAAGGTTTGTTTTATTGATAAATTTCAGTTTTATATATTTTTACGCTTAGTTTGCTTTAGCCTAGCCTAGACAACTTCCAACCCCCCCCAATTGCATAACATATAGCACGAAAATCTGAATTAAATCGTCCTCGTGGGATCGACCCCTTGCTTGCTCTATACTATCTTGTTTGATTTGTTTTAAGCTAGGGTAATTAATTTGTGCGACCGCGACATCGCAACAAATTTTGGCGCCGTTGCCGGGGACGTGATTTTAGTTGATTCTTGTGTTCTTGTGTTGTGCTGTGATTTATTCTACTTGCTGTTATTTTTATTTATTCTGAAAAAAAAAAAAAACATATTTGTGTTTGCGGCGGTACTGTTCAAAACAGATTTTTTGGTGGAATTAAGTATTGACATTTTTTCTTTCTCAAGGAAAACGACGTTACTGAGAAGAACTAGTGACCTATGGTCACTAGCCCCACCTTATTTAGGCCAAATTCTGTCGGTTGCTAAGGGTTCCGGACACTTTTAGTTTTCTAGCGTAGGATTCTATTGCCTATTGCGTTGTCTTCAATCTCTTGTGTGCTTGGTTTCTTTTGAGTTTTCTTTGCGATTTATGCACAGTAACCCGTTCCGCTAATCAAATTCAAGTGCAGATTGATCTTGAAATAGAAAGCACTTTACGCGAGGTTGAGAAAGGAAGCTCGCCTCAATACCATGGCTATTGCACGACAACAAACTCTCAAGGAGCTTGCTTTGCTCCTAACGTGGAAAATCAACCATTGTGCATAAACATTGACAATAATGTAAACCTTGAGCTCAAATCTGGTTTTATACATTTGTTACCAACATTTAATGGTCTTGCAGGGAGAAGATCCTCATACTCATCTCAAGGAGTTCCATATGGTTTGTGTTGGCATGAAACCGAATGGAGTTGATGAAGAACAAGTTAAGTTGAAAGCTTTCCCTTTCTCTTTGAAGGGGGCAGCAAAGGCATGGCTTTTCTCTATTCTCCCAGGGATCTATTGGAACTTGGAATGCTATGAAGAAGATTTTCTGGAGAAATATTTTCCAGCATCTCGAGTTGCCAATATAAGGAAAGAAATATGTGGGATTCGACAATCTCATGGAGAGACACTTTCCGAGTATTGGGAAAGATTTG
>CM054991.1:16843912-16869912 GCA_029030765.1 Salix suchowensis
AAAAACCAAGTTCAATCATGTTTGGGGGAAAAGTCTATTACCCATAAATTTGAAGTCTAATACCAACTAAAAGGGATTGGATATGAACAAGGTTAGAAATCTAAGGCTAATACTCATTTAAATGGGGCTCGTCGAATAAGGATCAATTTGTCCGAAAGTCCAAGGCTAAGACCCCTCCAAAAACCAAGTTCTATCATTTTTGGGGGAAAAGTCTATTACCCACAAATTTGAAGTCTAATACCAACTAAAAGGTATTGGATATGAACAAGGTTAAAAATCTAAGGCTAATACTCATTTAAAATGGGGCTCGTCGAGTCAGGACCAATTTGTTCGAAAATCCAAGGCTAACACCCCTCCAAAAACCAAGTTCAATCATTTTTTGAGGGAAAAGTCTTTTACCCATAAATTTCAAGTTTAATACCAACTAAAAGGTATTGGATATGAACAAGGTTAGAAATCTAAGGCTAATACTCATTTAAAATGGGGCTCGTCAAGTCAGGACCAATTTGTTCGAAAATCCAAGGCTAACACCCACTCCAAAAACCAAGTTCAATCATTTTTGAGGGAAAAGTCTATTACCCATAAATTTCAAGTCTAATACCAACTAAAAGGTATTGGATATGAACAAGGTTAGAAATCTAAGGCTAATACTCATTTAAAATGGGGCTCGTCAAGTCGAGACCAATTTGTTTGAAAATCCAAGGATAACACCCCTCCAAAAACCAAGTTCTATCATTTTTGGGGGAAAAAGTCTTTTACCCATAAATTTGAAGTCTAATACCAACTAAAAGGTATTGGATAAGAACGAAGTTTTGAAATCTAAGGCTAATACTCATTTAAAATGGGGCTCGTCAAAGTCGGGACTAATTTGTCTGAAAATCCAAGGCTAACACCCCCTCCAAAAACCAAGTTCTATCATTTTGGGGGAATAGTCTATTACCCATAAATTTGAAGTCTAATACCAACTAAAAGGGATTGGATATGAGCAAGGTTAGAAATCTAAGGCTAATACTCATTTAAAATGGGGCTCGTCGAGTCAGGACCAATTTGTCCGAAAATCCAAGGCTAACACCCCCTCCAAAAACCAAGTTCTATCATTTTGGGGTGAAAAGTCTATTACCCATAAATTTGAAGTCTAATACAAACTAAAAGGGATTGGATATGAACAAGGTTATAAATATAAGGCTAATACTCATTTAAATGGGGGCTCGTCGAATAAGGATCAATTTGTCCGAAAATCCAAGGCTAACACCCCCTCCAAAAACCAAGTTGTATCATTTTGGGGGGAAAAGTCTATTACCCATAAATTTGAAGTCTAATACCAACTAAAAGGAATTGGATATGAACAATGTTAGAAATCTAAGGCTAATACTCATTTAAAATGGGGCTCGTCGAGTCAGGACCAATTTGTCCGAAAATCCAAGGCTAACACCCTTTCCAAAAACCAAGTTCTATCATTTTCGGGTGAAAAGTCTATTACCCATAAATTTGAAGTCTAATACCAAAAAAAAGGGATTGGATATGAACAAGGTTAGAAATCTAAGGCTACTACTCATTTAAAATGGGGCTCGTGAAGTCAGGAACAATTTATCCGAAAATCCAAGGCTAACACCCCCTCCAAAAACCAAGTTCAATCATGTTTGGGGGAAAAGTCTATTACCCATAAATTTGAAGTCTAATACCAACTAAAAGGGATTGGATATGAACAAGGTTAGAAATCTAAGGCTAATACTCATTTAAATGGGGCTCGTCGAATAAGGATCAATTTGTCCGAAAGTCCAAGGCTAAGACCCCCTCCAAAAACCAAGTTCTATCATTTTTTGGGGGAAAAGTCTATTACCCATAAATTTGAAGTCTAATACCAACTAAAAGGTATTGGATATGAACAAGGTTAAAAATCTAAGGCTAATAATCATTTAAAATGGGGCTCGTCGAGTCAGGACCAATTTGTCCGAAAGTCCAAGGCTAAGACCCCCTCCAAAAACCAAGTTCTATCATTTTTGGGGGAAAAGTCTATTACCCATAAATTTGAAGTCTAATACCAACTAAAAGGTATTGGATATGAACAAGGTTAAAAATCTAAGGCTAATACTCATTTAAAATGGGGCTCGTCGAGTCAGGACCAATTTGTTCGAAAATCCAAGGCTAACACCCCCTCCAAAAACCAAGTTCAATCATTTTTGAGGGAAAAGTCTTTTACCCATAAATTTCAAGTTTAATACCAACTAAAAGGTATTGGATATGAACAAGGTTAGAAATCTAAGGCTAATACTCATTTAAAATGGGGCTCGTCAAGTCAGGACCAATTTGTTCGAAAATCCAAGGCTAACACCCACTCCAAAAACCAAGTTCAATCATTTTTTGAGGGGAAAAGTCTATTACCCATAAATTTCAAGTCTAATACCAACTAAAAGGTATTGGATATGAACAAGGTTAGAAATCTAAGGCTAATACTCATTTAAAATGGGGCTCGTCAAGTCAGGACCAATTTGTTTGAAAATCCAAGGATAACACCCCCTCCAAAAACCAAGTTCTATCATTTTTGGGGAAAAAGTCTTTTACCCATAAATTTGAAGTCTAATACCAACTAAAAGGTATTGGATAAGAACGAGTTTTGAAATCTAAGGCTAATACTCATTTAAAATGGGGCTCGTCAAGTCAGGACTAATTTGTCTGAAAATCCAAGGCTAACACCCCCTCCAAAAAACCAAGTTCTATCATTTTTGGGGGGGAATAGTCTATTACCCATAAATTTGAAGTCTAATACCAACTAAAAGGGATTGGATATGAGCAAGGTTAGAAATCTAAGGCTAATACTCATTTAAAATGGGGCTCGTCGAGTCAGGACCAATTTGTCCGAAAATCCAAGGCTAACACCCCCTCCAAAAACCAAGTTCTATCATTTTGGGGTGAAAAGTCTATTACCCATAAATTTGAAGTCTAATACAAACTAAAAGGGATTGGATATGAACAAGGTTATAAATATAAGGCTAATACTCATTTAAATGGGGCTCGTCGAATAAGGATCAATTTTTCCGAAAATCCAAGGCTAACACCCCCTCCTAAAAACCAAGTTGTATCATTTTTGGGGGGGAAAAGTCTATTACCCATAAATTTGAAGTCTAATACCAACTAAAAGGAATTGGATATGAACAATGTTAGAAATCTAAGGCTAATACTCATTTAAAATGGGGCTCGTCGAGTCGGGGACCAATTTGTCCGAAAATCCAAGGCTAACACCCTTTCCAAAAACCAAGTTCTATCATTTTCGGGTGAAAAGTCTATTACCCATAAATTTGAAGTCTAATACCAAAAAAAAGGGATTGGATATGAACAAGGTTAGAAATCTAAGGCTACTACTCATTTAAAATGGGGCTCGTGAAGTCAGGAACAATTTATCCGAAAATCCAAGGCTAACACCCCCTCCAAAAACCAAGTTCAATCATGTTTGGGGGAAAAGTCTATTACCCATAAATTTGAAGTCTAATACCAACTAAAAGGGATTGGATATGAACAAGGTTAGAAATCTAAGGCTAATCTCGTCGAATAAGGATCAATTTGTCCGAAAGTCCAAGGCTAAGACCCCCTCCAAAAACCAAGTTCTATCATTTTTGGGGGAAAAGTCTATTACCCATAAATTTGAAGTCTAATACCAACTAAAAGGTATTGGATATGAACAAGGTTAAAAATCTAAGGCTAATACTCATTTAAAATGGGGCTCGTCGAGTCAGGACCAATTTGTTCGAAAATCCAAGGCTAACACCCCCTCCAAAAACCAAGTTCAATCATTTTTGAGGGAAAAGTCTTTTACCCATAAATTTCAAGTCTAATACCAACTAAAAGGTATTGGATATGAACAAGGTTAGAAATCTAAGGCTAATACTCATTTAAAATGGGGCTCGTCAAGTCAGGACCAATTTGTTCGAAAATCCAAGGCTAACACCCACTCCAAAAACCAAGTTCTATCATTTCGGGGGGAAAAGTCTATTACCCATAAATTTGAAGTCTAATACCAACTAAAAGGGCTTGGATATGAACAAGGTTAGAAATATAAGGCCAATACTCATTTAAAATGGGGCTCGTCAAGTCAGGACCAATTTGTCCGAAAATCCAAGGCTAACACCCCCTCCAAAAACCAAGTTATATCATTTTCGGGTGAAAAGTCTAATACCCATAAATTTGAAGTCTAATACCAACTAAAAGGTATTGGATATGAACAAGGTTAGAAATCTAAGGCTAATACTCATTTAAAATGGGGCTCGTCAAGTCAGGACCAATTTGTCTGAAAATCCAAGGCTAACACCCCCTCCAAAAACCAAGTTCTATCATTTTGGGGGGAATAGTCTATTACCCATAAATTTGAAGTCTAATACCAACTAAAAGGGATTGGATATGAGAAAGGTTAGAAATCTAAGGCTAATACTCATTTAAAATGGGGCTCGTCGAGTCAGGACCAATTTGTCCGAAAATCCAAGGCTAACACCCCCTCCAAAAACCAAGTTCTATCATTTCGGGGGGAAAAGTCTATTACCCATAAATTTGAAGTCTAATACCAACTAAAAGGGCTTGGATATGAACAAGGTTAGAAATATAAGGCCAATACTCATTTAAAATGGGGCTCGTCAAGTCAGGACCAATTTGTCCGAAAATCCAAGGCTAACACCCCCTCCAAAAACCAAGTTATATCATTTTCGGGTGAAAAGTCTAATACCCATAAATTTGAAGTCTAATACCAACTAAAAGGTATTGGATATGAACAAGGTTAGAAATCTAAGGCTAATACTCATTTAAAATGGGGCTCGTCAAGTCAGGACCAATTTGTTTGAAAATCCAAGGATAACACCCCCTCCAAAAACCAAGTTCTATCATTTTTGGGGAAAAAGTCTTTTACCCATAAATTTGAAGTCTAATACCAACTAAAAGGTATTGAATAAGAACGAGTTTTGAAATCTAAGGCTAATACTCATTTAAAATGGGGCTCGTCAAGTCAGGACCAATTTGTCTCGAAAATCCAAGGCTAACACCCCCTCCAAAAACCAAGTTCTATCATTTTGGGGGGAATAGTTTATTACCCATAAATTTGAAGTCTAATACCAACTAAAAGGGATTGGATATGAGCAAGGTTAGAAATCTAAGGCTAATACTCATTTAAAATGGGGGCTCGTCGATTCGAGACCAATTTGTTCGAAAATCCAAGGCTAACACCCCTCCAAAAACCAAGTTCTATCATTTTGGGGTGAAAAGTCTATTACCCATAAATTTGAAGTCTAATACCAACTAAAAGGGATTGGATATGAACAAGGTTATAAATATAAGGCTAATACTCATTTAAATGGGGCTCGTCGAATAAGGATCAATTTGTCCGAAAATCCAAGGCTAACACCCCCTCCTAAAACCAAGTTGTATCATTTTGGGGGGAAAAGTCTATTACCCATAAATTTGAAGTCTAATACCAACTAAAAGGAATTGGATAAGAACGAGTTTTGAAATCTAAGGATAATACTCATTTAAAATGGGGCTCGTCAAGTTAGGACCAATTTGTCTGAAAATCCAAGGCTAACACCCCCTCCAAAAACCAAGTTCAATCATTTTTGAGGGAAAAGTCTTTTACCCATAAATTTCAAGTCTAATACTAACTAAAAGGTATTGGATATGAACAAGGTCAGAAATCTAGGGCTAATACTCATTTAAAATGGGGCTCGTCAAGTCAGGACCAATTTGTTCGAAAATCCAAGGCTAACACCCCCTCCAAAAACCAAGTTCAATCATTTTTGGGGGAAAAGTCTATTACCCATAAATTTGAAGTCTAATACCAACTAAAAGGGATTGGATATGAACAAGGTTAGAAATCTAAGGCTAATACTCATTTAAATGGGGCTCGTCGAATAAGGATCAATTTGTCCGAAAGTCCAAGGCTAAGACCCCCTCCAAAAACCAAGTTCTATCATTTTTGGGGGAAAAGTCTATTACCCATAAATTTGAAGTCTAATACCAACTAAAAGGTATTGGATATGAACAAGGTTAGAAATCTAAGGCTAATACTCATTTAAATTGGGGCTCGTCGAGTCAGGACCAATTTGTTCGAAAATCCAAGGCTAACACCCCCTCCAAAAACCAAGTTCAATCATTTTTGAGGGAAAAGTCTTTTACCCATAAATTTCAAGTCTAATATCAACTAAAAGGTATTGGATATGAACAAGGTTAGAAATCTAAGGCTAATACTCATTTAAAATGGGGCTCGTCTAGTCAGGACCAATTTGTTCGAAAATCCAAGGCTAACACCCACTCCAAAAACCAAGTTCAATCATTTTTGAGGGAAAAGTCTATTACCCATAAATTTCAAGTCTAATACCAACTAAAAGGTATTGGATATGAACAAGGTTAGAAATCTAAGGCTAATACTCATTTAAAATGGGGCTCGTCAAGTCAGGGACCAATTTGTCCCGAAAATTCCAAGGCTAACACCCCCTCCAAAAACCAAGTTCTATCATTTTTGGGGGGAATAGTCTATTACCCATAAATTTGAAGTCTAATACCAACTAAAAGGTATTGAATATGAACAAGGTTAGAAATCTAAGGCTAATACTCATTTAAAATGGGGATCGTCAAGTCGGGACCAATTTATCGTAAAATCCAAGGCTAACACCCCCTCCAAAAACCAAGTTCTATCATTTTTGGGGGGAAAAAGTCTTTTACCCATAAATTTGAAGTCTAATACCAACTAAAAGGAATTGGATAAGAACAAGGTTAGAAATATAAGGCTAATACTCATTTAAAATGGGGCTCGTCGAGTCAGGACTAATTTGTTCGAAAATCCAAGGCTAACACCCCCTCCAAAAACCAAGTTCTATCATTTTGGGGTGAAAAGTCTATTACCCATAAATTTGAAGTCTAATACCAACTAAAAGGGATTGGATATGAACAAGGTTATAAATATAAGGCTAATACTCATTTAAATGGGGCTCGTCAAATAAGGATCAATTTGTCCGAAAATCCAAGGCTAACACCCCCTCCTAAAACCAAGTTGAATCATTTTGGGGGGAAAAGTCTATTACCCATAAATTTGAAGTCTAATACCAACTAAAAGGAATTGGATAAGAACGAGTTTTGAAATCTAAGGATAATACTCATTTAAAATGGGGCTCGTCAAGTTAGGACCAATTTGTCTGAAAATCCAAGGCTAACACCCCCTCCAAAAACCAAGTTCAATCATTTTTGAGGGAAAAGTCTTTTACCCATAAATTTCAAGTCTAATACTAACTAAAAGGTATTGGATATGAACAAGGTCAGAAATCTAGGGCTAATACTCATTTAAAATGGGGCTCGTCAAGTCAGGACCAATTTGTTCGAAAATCCAAGGCTAACACCCCCTCCAAAAACCAAGTTCAATCATTTTTTGGGGGGAAAAGTCTATTACCCATAAATTTGAAGTCTAATACCAACTAAAAAGGGATTGGATATGAACAAGGTTAGAAATCTAAGGCTAATACTCATTTAAATGGGGCTCGTCGAATAAGGATCAATTTGTCCGAAAAGTCCAAGGCTAAGACCCCTCCAAAAACCAAGTTCTATCATTTTTTGGGGGGAAAAGTCTATTACCCATAAATTTGAAGTCTAATACCAACTAAAAGGTATTGGATATGAACAAGGTTAGAAATCTAAGGCTAATACTCATTTAAAATTGGGGCTCGTCGAGTCGGGACCAATTTGTTCGAAAATCCAAGGCTAACACCCCCTCCAAAAACCAAGTTCAATCATTTTTTGAGGGGAAAAGTCTTTTACCCATAAATTTCAAGTCTAATATCAACTAAAAGGTATTGGATATGAACAAGGTTAGAAATCTAAGGCTAATACTCATTTAAAATGGGGCTCGTCTAGTCAGGACCAATTTGTTCGAAAATCCAAGGCTAACACCCACTCCAAAAACCAAGTTCAATCATTTTTGAGGGAAAAGTCTATTACCCATAAATTTCAAGTCTAATACCAACTAAAAGGTATTGGATATGAACAAGGTTAGAAATATTAGGCTAATACTCATTTAAAATGGGGCTCGTCGAGTCAGGACTAATTTGTCCGAAAATCCAAGGCTAACAACCCCTCCAAAAACCAAGTTCTATCATTTTGGGGGGAAAAGTCTATTACCCATAAATTTGAAGTCTAATACCAACAAAAAGGGATTGGATATGAACAAGGTTAGAAATCTAAGGCTAATGCTCATTTAAAATGGGGCTCGTCGAGTGAGGACCAATTTGTCCGAAAATCCATGGCTAACACCCCCTCCAAAAACCAAGTTCAATCATTTTTGGGGGAAAAGTCTATTACCCATAAATTTGAAGTCTAATACCAACTAAAAGGTATTGAATATGAACAAGGTTAGAAATCTAAGGCTAATACTCATTTAAAATGGGGATCGTCAAGTCAGGACCAATTTGTCTTAAAATCCAAGGCTAACACCCCCTCCAAAAACAAAGTTCTATCATTTTGGGGGAAAAAGTCTTTTACCCATAAATTTGAAGTCTAATACCAACTAAAAGGTATTGGATAAGAACAAGGTTAGAAATATAAGGCTAATACTCATTTAAAATGGGGCTCGTCGAGTCAGGACTAATTTGTTCGAAAATCCAAGGCTAACACCCCCTCCAAAAACCAAGTTCTATCATTTTGGGGTGAAAAGTCTATTACCCATAAATTTGAAGTCTAATACCAACTAAAAGGGATTGGATATGAACAAGGTTATAAATATAAGGCTAATACTCATTTAAATGGGGCTCGTCGAATAAGGATCAATTTGTCCGAAAATCCAAGGCTAACACCCCCTCCTAAAACCAAGTTGTATCATTTTGGGGGGAAAAGTCTATTACCCATAAATTTGAAGTCTAATACCAACTAAAAGGAATTGGATAAGAACGAGTTTTGAAATCTAAGGATAATACTCATTTAAAATGGGGCTCGTCAAGTTAGGACCAATTTGTCTGAAAATCCAAGGCTAACACCCCCTCCAAAAACCAAGTTCAATCATTTTTGAGGGAAAAGTCTTTTACCCATAAATTTCAAGTCTAATACTAACTAAAAGGTATTGGATATGAACAAGGTCAGAAATCTAGGGCTAATACTCATTTAAAATGGGGCTCGTCAAGTCAGGACCAATTTGTTCGAAAATCCAAGGCTAACACCCCCTCCAAAAACCAAGTTCAATCATTTTTGGGGGAAAAGTCTATTACCCATAAATTTGAAGTCTAATACCAACTAAAAGGGATTGGATATGAACAAGGTTAGAAATCTAAGGCTAATACTCATTTAAATGGGGCTCGTCGAATAAGGATCAATTTGTCCGAAAGTCCAAGGCTAAGACCCCCTCCAAAAACCAAGTTCTATCATTTTTGGGGGAAAAGTCTATTACCCATAAATTTGAAGTCTAATACCAACTAAAAGGTATTGGATATGAACAAGGTTAGAAATCTAAGGCTAATACTCATTTAAATTGGGGCTCGTCGAGTCAGGACCAATTTGTTCGAAAATCCAAGGCTAACACCCCCTCCAAAAACCAAGTTCAATCATTTTTGAGGGAAAAGTCTTTTACCCATAAATTTCAAGTCTAATATCAACTAAAAGGTATTGGATATGAACAAGGTTAGAAATCTAAGGCTAATACTCATTTAAAATGGGGCTCATCAAGTCAGGACCAATTTGTTTGAAAATCCAAGGCTAACACCCACTCCAAAAACCAAGTTCAATCATTTTTGAGGGAAAAGTCTATTACCCATAAATTTCAAGTCTAATACCAACTAAAAGGTATTGGATATGAACAAGGTTAGAAATCTAAGGCTAATACTCATTTAAAATGGGGCTCGTCAAGTCAGGACCAATTTGTCTGAAAATCCAAGGCTAACACCCCCTCCAAAAACCAAGTTCTATCATTTTGGGGTGAAAAGTCTATTACCCATAAATTTGAAGTCTAATACCAACTAAAAGGGATTGGATATGAACAAGGTTATAAATCTAAGGCTAATACTCATTTAAATGGGGCTCGTCGAATAAGGATCAATTTGTGCGAAAATCCAAGGCTAACACCCCCTCCAAAAACCAAGTTCAATCATTTTTGAGGGAAAAGTCTATTACCCATAAATTTGAAGTCTAATACAAACAAAAAGAGTTGGATATGAACAAGGTTAAAAATCTAAGGCTAATACTCATTTTAAATGGGGCTCGTCGAATAATGATTAATTTGTCCCAGAAATCCAAGGCTAACACCCCCTCCTAAAAACCAAGTTGTATCATTTTGGGGGGGAAAAGTCTATTACCCATAAATTTGAAGTCTAATACCAACTAAAAGGAATTGGATATGAACAATGTTAGAAATCTAAGGCTAATACTCATTTAAAATGGGGGCTCGTCGAGTCGGGACCAATTTGTCCCAGAAAATCCAAGGCTAACACCCTTTCCAAAAACCAAGTTCTATCATTTTTTGGGGGAAAAGTCTATTACCCATAAATTTGAAGTCTAATACCAACTAAAAGGTATTGGATATGAACAAGGTTAGAAATATAAGGCTAATACTCATTTAAAATGGGGCTCGTCGAGTCAGGGACCAATTTGTTCGAAAATCCAAGGCTAACACCCCCATCCAAAAACCAAGTTCAATCATTTTTGAGGGGAAAAGTCTATTACCCATAAATTTCAAGTCTAATACCAACTAAAAGGTATTGGATATGAACAAGGTTAGAAATATAAGGCTAATACTCATTTAAAATGGGGCTCGTCGAGTCAGGACCAATTTGTCCGAAAATCCAAGGCTAACACCCCCACCAAAAACCAAGTTCTATCATTTCGGGGGGAAAAGTCTATTACCCATAAATTTGAAGTCTAATACCAACTAAAAGGGCTTGGATATGAACAAGGTTAGAAATATAAGGCTAATACTCATTTAAAATGGGGCTCGTCAAGTCAGGACCAATTTGTCCGAAAATCCAAGGCTAACACCCCCTCCAAAAACCAAGTTCAATCATTTTCGGGTGAAAAGTCTATTACCCATAAATTTGAAGTCTAATACCAAAAAAAAGGGATTGGATATGAACAAGGTTAGAAATCTAAGGCTAATACTCATTTAAAACGGGGCTCGTGAAGTCAGGACCAATTTATCCGAAAATCCAAGGCTAACACCCCCTCCAAAAACCAAGTTCAATCATGTTTGGGGGAAAAGTCTATTACCCATAAATTTGAAGTCTAATACCAACTAAAAGGGATTGGATATGAACAAGGTTAGAAATCTAAGGCTAATACTCATTTAAATTGGGCTCGTCGACTAAGGATCAATTTGTCCGAAAGTCCAAGGCTAACACCCCCTCCAAAAACCAAGTTCTATCATTTTTGGGGGAAAAGTCTATTACCCATAAATTTGAAGTCTAATACCAACTAAAAGGTATTGGATATGAACAAGGTTAGAAATCTAAGGCTAATACTCATTTAAAATGGGGCTCGTCGAGTCAGGACCAATTTGTTCGAAAATCCAAGGCTAACACCCCCTCCAAAAACCAAGTTCAATCATTTTTGAGGGAAAAGTCTATTACCCATAAATTTGAAGTCTAATACAAACAAAAAGAGTTGGATATGAACAAGGTTAAAAATCTAAGGCTAATACTCATTTTAAATAGGGCTCGTCGAATAATGATTAATTTGTCCGAAAATCCAAGGCTAACACCCCCTCCTAAAACCAAGTTGTATCATTTTGGGGGGAAAAGTCTATTACCCATAAATTTGAAGTCTAATACCAACTAAAAGGAATTGGATATGAACAATGTTAGAAATCTAAGGCTAATACTCATTTAAAATGGGGCTCGTCGAGTCAGGCCCAATTTGTCCGAAAATCCAAGGCTAACACCCTTTCCAAAAACCAAGTTCTATCATTTTTTGGGGGAAAAGTCTATTACCCATAAATTTGAAGTCTAATACCAACTAAAAGGTATTGGATATGAACAAGGTTAGAAATATAAGGCTAATACTCATTTAAAATGGGGGCTCGTCGAGTCAGGGACCAATTTGTTCGAAAATCCAAGGCTAACACCCCCTCCAAAAACCAAGTTCAATCATTTTTTGAGGGGAAAAGTCTATTACCCATAAATTTCAAGTCTAATACCAACTAAAAGGTATTGGATATGAACAAGGTTAGAAATATAAGGCTAATACTCATTTAAAATGGGGCTCGTCGAGTCAGGACCAATTTGTCCGAAAATCCAAGGCTAACACCCCCACCAAAAACCAAGTTCTATCATTTTCGGGGGGAAAAGTCTATTACCCATAAATTTGAAGTCTAATACCAACTAAAAGGGCTTGGATATGAACAAGGTTAGAAATATAAGGCTAATACTCATTTAAAATGGGGCTCGTCAAGTCAAGACCAATTTGTCCGAAAATCCAAGGCTAACACCCCCTCCAAAAACCAAGTTCAATCATTTTCGGGTGAAAAGTCTATTACCCATAAATTTGAAGTCTAATACCAAAAAAAAGGGATTGGATATGAACAAGGTTAGAAATCTAAGGCTAATACTCATTTAAAACGGGGCTCGTGAAGTCAGGACCAATTTATCCGAAAATCCAAGGCTAACACCCCCTCCAAAAACCAAGTTCAATCATGTTTGGGGGAAAAGTCTATTACCCATAAATTTGAAGTCTAATACCAACTAAAAGGGATTGGATATGAACAAGGTTAGAAATCTAAGGCTAATACTCATTTAAATTGGGCTCGTCGAATAAGGATCAATTTGTCCGAAAGTCCAAGGCTAACACCCCCTCCAAAAACCAAGTTCTATCATTTTTGGGGGAAAAGTCTATTACCCATAAATTTGAAGTCTAATACCAACTAAAAGGTATTGGATATGAACAAGGTTAGAAATCTAAGGCTAATACTCATTTAAAATGGGGCTCGTCGAGTCAGGACGAATTTGTTCGAAAATCCAAGGCTAACACCCCCTACAAAAACCAAGTTCAATCATTTTTGAGGGAAAAGTCTTTTACCCATAAATTTCAAGTCTAATACCAACTAAAAGGTATTGAATATGAACAAGGTTAGAAATCTAAGGCTAATACTCATTTAAAATGGGGATCGTCAAGTCAGGACCAATTTATCTGAAAATCCAAGGTTAACACCCCCTCCAAAAACCAAGTTCTATCATTTTGGGGGAAAAAGTCTTTTACCCATAAATTTGAAGTCTAATACCAACTAAAAGGAATTGGATAAGAACAAGGTTAGAAATATAAGGCTAATACTCATTTAAAATGGGGCTCGTCGAGTCAGGACTAATTTGTCCGAAAATCCAAGGCTAACAACCCCTCCAAAAACCAAGTTCTATCATTTTGGGGGGAAAAGTCTATTACCCATAAATTTGAAGTCTAATACCAACAAAAAGGGATTGGATATGAACAAGGTTAGAAATCTAAGGCTAATGCTCATTTAAAATGGGGCTCGTCGAGTGAGGACCAATTTGTCCAAAAAATCCAAGGCTAACACCCCTCCAAAAACCAAGTTCAATCATTTTTGGGGGAAAAGTCTATTACCCATAAATTTGAAGTCTAATACCAACTAAAAGGTATTGAATATGAACAAGGTTAGAAATCTAAGGCTAATACTCATTTAAAATGGGGATCGTCAAGTCAGGACCAATTTGTCTTAAAATCCAAGGCTAACACCCCCTCCAAAAACAAAGTTCTATCATTTTGGGGGGAAAAAGTCTTTTACCCATAAATTTGAAGTCTAATACCAACTAAAAGGTATTGGATAAGAACAAGGTTAGAAATATAAGGCTAATACTCATTTAAAATGGGGCTCGTCGAGTCAGGACTAATTTGTCCGAAAATCCAAGGCTAACAACCCCTCCAAAAACCAAGTTCTATCATTTTTGGGGGGAAAAGTCTATTACCCATAAATTTGAAGTCTAATACCAACAAAAAGGGATTGGATATGAACAAGGTTAGAAATCTAAGGCTAATGCTCATTTAAAATGGGGCTCGTCGAGTGAGGACCAATTTGTCCGAAAATCCAAGGCTAACACCCCCTCCAAAAACCAAGTTCAATCATTTTTGGGGGAAAAGTCTATTACCCATAAATTTGAAGTCTAATACCAACTAAAAGGTATTGAATATGAACAAGGTTAGAAATCTAAGGCTAATACTCATTTAAAATGGGGATCGTCAAGTCAGGACCAATTTGTCTTAAAATCCAAGGCTAACACCCCCTCCAAAAACAAAGTTCTATCATTTTTGGGGGAAAAGTCTTTTACCCATAAATTTCAAGTCTAATACCAACTAAAAGGGATTGGATATGAACAAGGTTATAAATCTAAGGCTAATACTCATTTAAATGGGGCTCGTCGAATAAGGATCAATTTGTTCGAAAATCCAAGGCTAACACCCCCTCCAAAAACCAAGTTCAATCATTTTTGAGGGAAAAGTCTATTACCCATAAATTTGAAGTCTAATACAAACAAAAAGAGTTGGATATGAACAAGGTTAAAAATCTAAGGCTAATACTCATTTTAAATGGGGCTCGTCGAATAATGATTAATTTGTCCGAAAATCCAAGGCTAACACCCCCTCCTAAAACCAAGTTGTATCATTTTGGGGGGAAAAGTCTATTACCCATAAATTTGAAGTCTAATACCAACTAAAAGGTATTGGATATGAACAAGGTTATAAATCTAAGGCTAATACTCATTTAAAATGGGGCTCGTCGAGTCAGGACCAATTTGTTCGAAAATCCAAGGCTAACACCCCCTCCAAAAACCAAGTTCAATCATTTTTGAGGGAAAAGTCTTTTACCCATAAATTTCAAGTCTAATATCAACTAAAAGGTATTGGATATGAACAAGGTTAGAAATCTAAGGCTAATACTCATTTAAAATGGGGGCTGGTCTAGTCAGGGACCAATTTGTTCGAAAATCCAAGGCTAACACCCACTCCAAAAACCAAGTTCAATCATTTTTGAGGGAAAAGTCTATTACCCATAAATTTCAAGTCTAATACCAACTAAAAGGTATTGGATATGAACAAGGTTAGAAATCTAAGGCTAATACTCATTTAAAATGGGGCTCGTCAAGTCAGGACCAATTTGTCTGAAAATCCAAGGCTAACACCCCCTCCAAAAACCAAGTTCTATCATTTTGGGGGGAATAGTCTATTACCCATAAATTTGAAGTCTAATACCAACAAAAAGGTATTGAATATGAACAAGGTTAGAAATCTAAGGCTAATACTCATTTAAAATGGGGATCGTCAAGTCAGGACCAATTTATCTGAAAATCCAAGGCTAACACCCCCTCCAAAAACCAAGTTCTATCATTTTGGGGGGAAAAGTCTTTTACCCATAAATTTGAAGTCTAATACCAACTAAAAGGAATTGGATAAGAACAAGGTTAGAAATATAAGGCTAATACTCATTTAAAATGGGGCTCGTCGAGTCAGGACTAATTTGTCCGAAAATCCAAGGCTAACAACCCCTCCAAAAACCAAGTTCTATCATTTTGGGGGGAAAAGTCTATTACCCATAAATTTGAAGTCTAATACCAACAAAAAGGGATTGGATATGAACAAGGTTAGAAATCTAAGGCTAATACTCATTTAAAATGGGGCTCGTCAAGTCAGGACCAATTTGTCTGAAAATCCAAGGCTAACACCCCCTCCAAAAACCAAGTTCTATCATTTTGGGGGGAATAGTCTATTACCCATAAATTTGAAGTCTAATACCAACTAAAAGGTATTGAATATGAACAAGGTTAGAAATCTAAGGCTAATACTCATTTAAAATGGGGATCGTCAAGTCAGGAGCAATTTATCTGAAAATCCAAGGCTAACACCCCCTCCAAAAACCAAGTTCTATCATTTCGGGGGGAAAAGTCTTTTACCCATAAATTTGAATTCTAATACCAACTAAAAGGAATTGGATATGAACAAGGTTAGAAATATAAGGCTAATGCTCATTTAAAATGCGGCTCGTCGAGTGAGGACCAATTTGTCCGAAAATCCAAGGCTAACACCCCCTCCAAAAACCAAGTTCAATCATGTTTGGGGGAAAAGTCTATTACCCATAAATTTGAAGTCTAATACCAAATAAAAGGGATTGGATATGAACAAGGTTAGAAATCTAAGGCTAATACTCATTTAAATGGGGCTCGTCGAATAAGGACCAATTTGTCTTAAAATCCAAGGCTAACACCCCCTCCAAAAACAAAGTTCTATCATTTTGGGGGAAAAAGTCTTTTACCCATAAATTTGAAGTCTAATACCAACTAAAAGGTATTGGATAAGAACAAGGTTAGAAATATAAGGCTAATACTCATTTAAAATGGGGCTCGTTGAGTCAGGACTAATTTGTCCGAAAATCCAAGGCTAACAACCCCTCCAAAAACCAAGTTCTATCATTTTGGGGGGAAAACTCTATTACCCATAAATTTGAAGTCTAATACCAACAAAAAGGGATTGGATATGAACAAGGTTAGAAATCTAAGGCTAATGCTCATTTAAAATGGGGCTCGTCGAGCGAGGACCAATTTGTCCGAAAATCCAAGGCTAACACCCCCTCCAAAAACCAAGTTCAATCATTTTTGGGGGAAAAGTCTATTACCCATAAATTTGAAGTCTAATACCAACTAAAAGGTATTGGATATGAACAAGGTTAGAAATATAAGGCTAATACTCATTTAAAATGGGGCTCGTCGAGTCAGGACTAATTTGTCCGAAAATCCAAGGCTAACAACCCCCTCCAAAAACCAAGTTCTATCATTTTTGGGGGGGAAAAGTCTATTACCCATAAATTTGAAGTCTAATACCAACAAAAAGGGATTGGATATGAACAAGGTTAGAAATCTAAGGCTAATGCTCATTTAAAATGGGGACTCGTCGAGTGAGGACCAATTTGTCCGAAAAATCCAAGGCTAACACCCCCTCCAAAAACCAAGTTCAATCATTTTTTGGGGGAAAAGTCTATTACCCATAAATTTGAAGTCTAATACCAACTAAAAGGTATTGAATATGAACCAGGTTAGAAATCTAAGGCTAATACTCATTTAAAATGGGGATCGTCAAGTCAGGACCAATTTGTCTTAAAATCCAAGGCTAACACCCCCTCCAAAAACAAAGTTCTATCATTTTGGGGGGAAAAAGTCTTTTACCCATAAATTTGAAGTCTAATACCAACTAAAAGGTATTGGATAAGAACAAGGTTAGAAATATAAGGCTAATACTCATTTAAAATGGGGCTCGTCGAGTCAGGACTAATTTGTCCGAAAATCCAAGGCTAACAACCCCTCCAAAAACCAAGTTCTATCATTTTTGGGGGGGAAAAGTCTATTACCCATAAATTTGAAGTCTAATACCAACAAAAAGGGATTGGATATGAACAAGGTTAGAAATCTAAGGCTAATGCTCATTTAAAATGGGGCTCGTCGAGTGAGGACCAATTTGTCCGAAAATCCAAGGCTAACACCCCCTCCAAAAAACCAAGTTCAATCATTTTTTGGGGGAAAAGTCTATTACCCATAAATTTGAAGTCTAATACCAACTAAAAGGTATTGAATATGAACAAGGTTAGAAATCTAAGGCTAATACTCATTTAAAATGGGGATCGTCAAGTCAGGACCAATTTGTCTTAAAATCCAAGGCTAACACCCCCTCCAAAAACAAAGTTCTATCATTTTGGGGGAAAAAGTCTTTTACCCATAAATTTCAAGTCTAATACCAACTAAAAGGGATTGGATATGAACAAGGTTATAAATCTAAGGCTAATACTCATTTAAATGGGGCTCGTCGAATAAGGATCAATTTGTTCGAAAATCCAAGGCTAACACCCCCTCCAAAAACCAAGTTCAATCATTTTTGAGGGAAAAGTCTATTACCCATAAATTTGAAGTCTAATACAAACAAAAAGAGTTGGATATGAACAAGGTTAAAAATCTAAGGCTAATACTCATTTTAAATGGGGCTCGTCGAATAATGATTAATTTGTCCGAAAATCCAAGGCTAACACCCCCTCCTAAAACCAAGTTGTATCATTTTGGGGGGAAAAGTCTATTACCCATAAATTTGAAGTCTAATACCAACTAAAAGGTATTGGATATGAACAAGGTTATAAATCTAAGGCTAATACTCATTTAAAATGGGGCTCGTCGAGTCAGGACCAATTTGTTCGAAAATCCAAGGCTAACACCCCCTCCAAAAACCAAGTTCAATCATTTTGAGGGAAAAGTCTTTTACCCATAAATTTCAAGTCTAATATCAACTAAAAGGTATTGGATATGAACAAGGTTAGAAATCTAAGGCTAATACTCATTTAAAATGGGGCTCGTCTAGTCAGGACCAATTTGTTCGAAAATCCAAGGCTAACACCCACTCCAAAAACCAAGTTCAATCATTTTTGAGGGAAAAGTCTATTACCCATAAATTTCAAGTCTAATACCAACTAAAAGGTATTGGATATGAACAAGGTTAGAAATCTAAGGCTAATACTCATTTAAAATGGGGCTCGTCAAGTCAGGACCAATTTGTCTGAAAATCCAAGGCTAACACCCCCCCAAAAACCAAGTTCTATCATTTTGGGGGGAATAGTCTATTACCCATAAATTTGAAGTCTAATACCAACAAAAAGGTATTGAATATGAACAAGGTTAGAAATCTAAGGCTAATACTCATTTAAAATGGGGATCGTCAAGTCAGGACCAATTTATCTGAAAATCCAAGGCTAACACCCCCTCCAAAAACCAAGTTCTATCATTTTGGGGGGAAAAGTCTTTTACCCATAAATTTGAAGTCTAATACCAACTAAAAGGAATTGGATAAGAACAAGGTTAGAAATATAAGGCTAATACTCATTTAAAATGGGGCTCGTCGAGTCAGGACTAATTTGTCCGAAAATCCAAGGCTAACAACCCCTCCAAAAACCAAGTTCTATCATTTTGGGGGGAAAACTCTATTACCCATAAATTTGAAGTCTAATACCAACAAAAAGGGATTGGATATGAACAAGGTTAGAAATCTAAGGCTAATGCTCATTTAAAATGAGGCTCGTCGAGTGAGGACCAATTTGTCCGAAAATCCAAGGCTAACACCCCCTCCAAAAACCAAGTTCAATCATTTTTGAGGGAAAAGTCTATTACCCATAAATTTCAAGTCTAATACCAACTAAAAGGTATTGGATATGAACAAGGTTAGAAATCTAAGGCTAATACTCATTTAAAATGGGGCTCGTCAAGTCAGGACCAATTTGTCTGAAAATCCAAGGCTAACACCCCCTCCAAAAACGAAGTTCTATCATTTTGGGGGGAATAGTCTATTACCCATAAATTTGAAGTCTAATACCAACAAAAAGGGATTGGATATGAACAAGGTTAGAAATATAAGGCTAATGCTCATTTAAAATGGGGCTCGTCGAGTGAGGACCAATTTGTCCGAAAATCCAAGGCTAACACCCCCTCCAAAAACCAAGTTCAATCATGTTTGGGGGAAAAGTCTATTACCCATAAATTTGAAGTCTAATACCAAATAAAAGGGATTGGATATGAACAAGGTTAGAAATCTAAGGCTAATACTCATTTAAATGGGGCTCGTCGAATAAGGACCAATTTGTCTTAAAATCCAAGGCTAACACCCCCTCCAAAAAACAAAGTTCTATCATTTTTGGGGGAAAAAGTCTTTTACCCATAAATTTGAAGTCTAATACCAACTAAAAGGTATTGGATAAGAACAAGGTTAGAAATATAAGGCTAATACTCATTTAAAATGGGGCTCGTTGAGTCAGGACTAATTTGTCCGAAAATCCAAGGCTAACAACCCCTCCAAAAACCAAGTTCTATCATTTTGGGGGGAAAACTCTATTACCCATAAATTTGAAGTCTAATACCAACAAAAAGGGATTGGATATGAACAAGGTTAGAAATCTAAGGCTAATGCTCATTTAAAATGGGGCTCGTCGAGCGAGGACCAATTTGTCCGAAAATCCAAGGCTAACACCCCCTCCAAAAACCAAGTTCAATCATTTTTGGGGGAAAAGTCTATTACCCATAAATTTGAAGTCTAATACCAACTAAAAGGGATTGGATATGAACAAGGTTATAAATCTAAGGCTAATACTCATTTAAATGGGGCTCGTCGAATAAGGATCAATTTGTTCGAAAATCCAAGGCTAACACCCCCTCCAAAAACCAAGTTTAATCATTTTTGAGGGAAAAGTCTATTACCCATAAATTTGAAGTCTAATACAAACAAAAAGAGTTGGATATGAACAAGGTTAAAAATCTAAGGCTAATACTCATTTTAAATGGGGCTCGTCGAATAATGATTAATTTGTCCGAAAATCCAAGGCTAACACCCCCTCCTAAAACCAAGTTGTATCATTTTGGGGGGAAAAGTCTATTACCCATAAATTTGAAGCCTAATACCAACTAAAAGGAATTGGATATGAACAATGTTAGAAATTTAAGGCTAATACTCATTTAAAATGGGGCTCGTCGAGTCAGGATCAATTTGTCCGAAAATCCAAGGCTAACACCCTTTCCAAAAACCAAGTTCTATCATTTTTGGGGGAAGAGTCTATTACCCATAACTTTGAAGTCTAATACCAACTAAAAGGTATTGGATATGAACAAGGTTAGAAATATAAGGCTAATACTGATTTAAAATGGGGCTCGTCGAGTCAGGACCAATTTGTTCGAAAATCCAAGGCTAACACCCCCTCCAAAAACCAAGTTCTATCATTTTCGGGTGAAAAGTCTATTACCCATAAATTTGAAGTCTAATACCAAAAAAAAGGGATTGGATATGAACAAGGTTAGAAATCTAAGGCTAATACTCATTTAAAATGGGGCTCGTGAAGTCAGGACCAATTTATCCGAAAATCCAAGGCTAACACCCCCTCCAAAAACCAAGTTCAATCATGTTTGGGGGAAAAGTCTATTACCCATGAATTTGAAGTCTAATACCAACTAAAAGGGATTGGATATGAACAAGGTTAGAAATCTAAGGCTAATACTCATTTAAATGGGGCTCGTCGAATAAGGATCAATTTGTCCGAAAGTCCAAGGCTAACACCCCCTCCAAAAACCAAGTTCTATCATTTTTGGGGGAAAAGTCTATTACCCATAAATTTGAAGTCTAATACCAACTAAAAGGTATTGGATATGAACAAGGTTAGAAATCTAAGGCTCATACTCATTTAAAATGGGGCTCGTCGAGTCAGGACCAATTTGTTCGAAAATCCAAGGCTAACACCCCCTCCAAAAACCAAGTTCAATCATTTTTGAGGGAAAAGTCTTTTACCCATAAATTTCAAGTCTAATATCAACTAAAAGGTATTGGATATGAACAAGGTTAGAAATCTAAGGCTAATACTCATTTAAAATGGGGCTCGTCTAGTCAGGACCAATTTGTTCGAAAATCCAAGGCTAACACCCACTCCAAAAACCAAGTTCAATCATTTTTGAGGGAAAAGTCTATTACCCA
This sequence comes from Salix suchowensis, assembly GCA_029030765.1. Classification (NCBI taxonomy): domain Eukaryota; kingdom Viridiplantae; phylum Streptophyta; class Magnoliopsida; order Malpighiales; family Salicaceae; genus Salix; species Salix suchowensis. The sequence goes on from CM054991.1 coordinate 16,865,393, forward strand.
TAAATTTCAAGTCTAATACCAACTAAAAGGTATTGGATATGAACAAGGTTAGAAATCTAAGGCTAATACTCATTTAAAATGGGGCTCGTCAAGTCAGGACCAATTTGTTTGAAAATCCAAGGATAACACCCCCTCCAAAAACCAAGTTCTATCATTTTTGGGGGAATAGTCTATTACCCATAAATTTGAAGTCTAATACCAACTAAAAGGTATTGAATATGAACAAGGTTAGAAATCTAAGGCTAATACTCATTTAAAATGGGGATCGTCAAGTCAGGACCAATTTATCTGAAAATCCAAGGCTAACACCCCCCTCCAAAAACCAAGTTCTATCATTTTTGGGGGAAAAAGTCTTTTACCCATAAATTTGAAGTCTAATACCAACTAAAAGGAATTGGATAAGAACAAGGTTAGAAATATAAGGCTAATACTCATTTAAAATGGGGCTCGCCGAGTCGGGACTAATTTGTCCGAAAAATCCAAGGCTAACAACCCCTCCAAAAACCAAGTTCTATCATTTTTGGGGGGAAAAGTCTATTACCCATAAATTTGAAGTCTAATACCAACAAAAAGGGATTGGATATGAACAAGGTTAGAAATCTAAGGCTAATGCTCATTTAAAATGGGGCTCGTCGAGTGAGGACCAATTTGTCCAAAAATCCAAGGCTAACACCCCCTCCAAAAACCAAGTTCAATCATTTTTTGGGGGAAAAGTCTATTACCCATAAATTTGAAGTCTAATACCAACTAAAAGGTATTGAATATGAACAAGGTTAGAAATCTAAGGCTAATACTCATTTAAAATGGGGATCGTCAAGTCGAGACCAATTTGTCTTAAAATCCAAAGCTAACACCCCTCCAAAAACAAAGTTCTATCATTTTTGGGGGGAAAAAGTCTTTTACCCATAAATTTCAAGTCTAATACCAACTAAAAGGGATTGGATATGAACAAGGTTATAAATATAAGGCTAATACTCATTTAAAATGGGGCTCGTCGAATAAGGATCAATTTGTTCGAAAAATCCAAGGCTAACACCCCTCCAAAAACCAAGTTCAATCATTTTTGAGGGGAAAAGTCTATTACCCATAAATTTGAAGTCTAATACAAAAAAAAAGAGTTGGATATGAACAAGGTTAAAAATCTAAGGCTAATACTCATTTAAAATGGGGCTCGTCGAGTCAGGACCAATTTGACCGAAAATCCAAGGCTAACACCCCCTCCAAAAACCAAGTTCTATCATTTTGGGGGGAATAGTCTATTACCCATAAATTTGAAGTCTAATACCAACTAAAAGGGCTTGGATATGAACAAGGTTAGAAATATAAGTCTAATACTCATTTAAAATGGTGCTCGTGAAGTCAGGACCAATTTGTCCAAAAATCCAAGGCTAACACCCCCTCCAAAAACCAAGTTCAATCATGTTTGGGGGAAAAGTCTATTACCCATAAATTTGAAGTCTAATACCAACTAAAAGGGATTGGATATGAACAAGGTTATAAATATAAGGCTAATACTCATTTAAATGGGGCTCGTCGAATAAGGATCAATTTGTTCGAAAATCCAAGGCTAACACCCTCTCCAAAAACCAAGTTCAATCATTTTTGAGGGAAAAGTCTATTACCCATAAATTTGAAGTCTAATACAAACAAAAAGAGTTGGATATGAAAAAGGTTAAAAATCTAAGGCTAATACTCATTTAAAATGGGGCTCGTCGAGTCAGGACCAATTTGACCGAAAATCCAAGGCTAACACCCCCTCCAAAAACCAAGTTCTATCATTTTGGGGGGAATAGTCTATTACCCATAAATTTGAAGTCTAATACCAACTAAAAGGGCTTGGATATGAACAAGGTTAGAAATATAAGTCTAATAGTCATTTAAAATGGTGCTCGTGAAGTCAGGACCAATTTGTCCAAAAATCTAAGGCTAACACCCCCTCCAAAAACCAAGTTCAATCATGTTTGGGGGAAAAGTCTATTACCCATAAATTTGAAGTCTAATACCAACTAAAAGGGATTGGATATGAACAAGGTTAGAAATCTAAGGCTAATACTCATTTAAATGGGGCTCGTCGAATAAGGATCAATTTGTCCGAAAATCCAAGGCTAACACCCACTCCAAAAACCAAGTTCAATCATTTTTGAGGGAAAAGTCTATTACCCATAAATTTCAAGTCTAATACCAACTAAAAAGGTATTGGATATGAACAAGGTTAGAAATCTAAGGCTAATACTCATTTAAAATGGGGCTCGTCAAGTCAGGACCAATTTGTTTGAAAATCCAAGGATAACACCCCCTCCAAAAACCAAGTTCTATTATTTTTGGGGAAAAAGTCTATTACCCATAAATTTGAAGTCTAATACAAACAAAAAGAGTTGGATATGAACAAGGTTAAAAATCTAAGGCTAATACTCATTTAAAATGGGGCTCGTCGAGTCAGGACCAATTTGACCGAAAATCCAAGGCTAACACCCCTCCAAAAACCAAGTTCTATCATTTTGGGGGAATAGTCTATTACCCATAACTTTGAAGTCTAATACCAACTAAAAGGGCTTGGATATGAACAAGGTTAGAAATATAAGTCTAATACTCATTTAAAATGGGGCTCGTGAAGTCAGGACCAATTTGTCCAAAAATCCAAGGCTAACACCCCCTCCAAAAACCAAGTTCAATCATTTTGGGGGGAAAAGTCTATTACCCATAAATTTGAAGTCTAATACCAACTAAAAGGTATTGGATATGAACAAGGTTAGAAATCTAAGGCTAATACTCATTTAAAATGGGGCTCGTCAAGTCAGGACCAATTTGTCTGAAAATCCAAGGCTAACACCCCCTCCAAAAACCAAATTCTATCATTTTGGGGGGAATAGTCTATTACCCATAAATTTGAAGTCTAATACCAACTAAAAGGTATTGAATATGAACAAGGTTAGAAATCTAAGGCTAATACTCATTTAAAATGGGGATCGTCAAGTCAAGACCAATTTATCTGAAAATCCAAGGCTAACACCCCCTCCAAAAACCAAGTTCTATCATTTTGGGGGAAAAAGTCTTTTACCCATAAATTTGAAGTCTAATACCAACAAAAAGGGATTGGATATGAACAAGGTTAGAAATCTAAGGCTAATACTCATTTAAAATGGGGCTCGTCAAGTCAGGACCAATTTGTTTGAAAATCCAAGGATAACACCCCCTCCAAAAACCAAGTTCTATCATTTTTGGGGAAAAAGTCTATTACCCATAAATTTGAAGTCTAATACAAACAAAAAGAGTTGGATATGAACAAGGTTAAAAATCTAAGGCTAATACTCATTTAAAATGGGGCTCGTCGAGTCAGGACCAATTTGACCGAAAATCCAAGGCTAACACCCCCTCCAAAAACCAAGTTCTATCATTTTGGGGGGAATAGTCTATTACCCATAACTTTGAAGTCTAATACCAACTAAAAGGGCTTGGATATGAACAAGGTTAGAAATATAAGTCTAATACTCATTTAAAATGGGGCTCGTGAAGTCAGGACCAATTTGTCCAAAAATCCAAGGCTAACACCCCCTCCAAAAACCAAGTTCAATCATTTTGGGGGGAAAAGTCTATTACCCATAAATTTGAAGTCTAATACCAACTAAAAGGTATTGTATATGAACAAGGTTAAAAATCTAAGGCTAATACTCATTTAAAATGGGGATCGTCAAGTTAGGACCAATTTGTCTTAAAATCCAAGGCTAACACCCGCTCCAAAAACAAAGTTCTATCATTTTGGGGGAAAAAGTCTTTTACCCATAAATTTGAAGTCTAATATCAACTAAAAGGTATTGGATATGAACAAGGTTAGAAATCTAAGGCTAATACTCATTTAAAATGGGGCTCGTCAAGTCAGGACCAATTTGTTTGAAAATCCAAGGATAACACCCCCTCCAAAAACCAAGTTCTATCATTTTTGGGGAAAAAGTCTATTACCCATAAATTTGAAGTCTAATACAAACAAAAAGAGTTGGATATGAACAAGGTTAAAAATCTAAGGCTAATACTCATTTAAAATGGGGCTCGTCGAGTCAGGACCAATTTGACCGAAAATCCAAGGCTAACACCCCCTCCAAAAACCAAGTTCTATCATTTTGGGGGGAATAGTCTATTACCCATAACTTTGAAGTCTAATACCAACTAAAAGGGCTTGGATATGAACAAGGTTAGAAATATAAGTCTAATACTCATTTAAAATGGGGCTCGTGAAGTCAGGACCAATTTGTCCAAAAATCCAAGGCTAACACCCCCTCCAAAAACCAAGTTCAATCATTTTGGGGGGAAAAGTCTATTACCCATAAATTTGAAGTCTAATACCAACTAAAAGGTATTGGATATGAACAAGGTTAGAAATCTAAGGCTAATACTCATTTAAAATGGGGCTCGTCAAGTCAGGACCAATTTGTCTGAAAATCCAAGGCTAACACCCCCTCCAAAAACCAAATTCTATCATTTTGGGGGGAATAGTCTATTACCCATAAATTTGAAGTCTAATACCA
>CM054991.1:16871553-16888389 GCA_029030765.1 Salix suchowensis
GTCAGAAAATCCAAGGCTAACACCCCCTTCAAAAAACAAGTTCTATCATTTTAGGGGGGAAAAAGTCTATTACCCATAAATTAGAAGTCTAATACCAACTAAGAGGGATTGGATATGAACAAGGTTAGAAATATAAGGCTAATACTCATCTAAAATGGGGCTCGTCGAGTCGGGACCAATTTGTCAGAAAATCCAAGGCTAACACCCCCTCCAAAAACCAAGTTCAATCATGTTTGGGGGAAAAGTCTATTACCTAGAAATTTGAAGTCTAATACAAACTAAAAGGGATTGGATATGAACAAGGTTAGAAATCTAAGGCTAATACTCATTTAAAATGGGGCTCGTCGAGTCGGGACCAATTTGTCCAGAATATCCAAGGCTAACACCCCCTCCAAAAACCAAGATCAATCATTTTGGGGGGAAAAAGTCTATTACCCATAAATTTGAAGTCTAATACCAACAAAAAGGTATTGTATATGAACAAGGTTAGAAATCTAAGGCTGATACTCATTTAAAATGGGGCTCGTCGAGTCGGGGACCAATTTGTCCGAAAATCCAAGGCTAACACCCCCTTCAAAAAACCAAGTTCTATCATTTTGGGGGGGAAAAAGTCTATTACCCATAAATTTAAAGTCTAATACCAACTAAAAGGTATTGGATATGAACAAGGTTAGAAATCTTAGGCTAATACTCATTTAAAATGGGAGCTCGTGAAGTCAAGACCAATTTGTCCGAAAATCCAAGGCTAACACCCCCTCCAAAAACCAAGTTCTATCATTTTAGGGGGAAAAGTCTATTACCCATAAATTTCAAGTCTAATACCATCTAAAAGGTATTGGATATGAACAAGGTTAGAAATCTTATGCTAATACTCATTTAAAATGGAGCTCGTGAAGTCAAGACCAATTTGTCCGAAAATCCAAGGCTAACACCCCCTCCAAAAACCAAGTTCTATCATTTTGGGGGGAAAAGTCTATTACCCATAAATTTGAAGTCTAATACCAACTGAAAGGTATTGGATATGAACAAGGTTAAAAATCTAAGGCTAATAATCATTTAAAATGGGGCTCGTCAATTCAGGACCAATTTGTCTGAAAATCCAAGGCTAACACCCCCTCCAAAAACCAAGTTTTATCATTTTGGGGGGAAAAGTCTATTACCCATAAATTTGAAGTCTAATACCAACTAAAAGATATTGGATATGAACAAGGATAGAAATCTAAGAATATACTCATTTAAAATGGGGCTCGTGAAGTCAGGACCAATTTGTCCGAAAATCCAAGGCTAACACCCCCTCCAAAAACCAAGAGCAATCATTCTGGGGGGAAAAGTCTATTACCCATAAATTTGAAGTCTAATACCAACAAAAAGGTATTGGATATGAACAAGGTTAGAAATATAAGGCTGATACTCATTTAAAATGGGGCTCGTCGAGTCAGGACCAATTTGTCCGAAAATCCAAGGCTAACACCCCTTTCAAAAACCAAGTTCTATCATTTTGGGGGGAAAATTCTATTACCCATAAATTTGAAGTCTAATACCAACTAAAAGGTATTGGATATGAACAAGGTTAGAAATCTTATGCTAATACTCATTTAAAATGGAGCTCGTGAAGTCAAGACCAATTTGTCCGAAAATCCAAGGCTACACCCCCTCCAAAAACCAAGTTCAATCATTTTGGGGGGAAAAGTCTATTACCCATAAATTAGAAGTCTAATACCAACTAAAAGGGATTGTATATGAACAAGGTTAGAAATCTAAGGCTAATACTCATTTAAAATGGGGCTCGTTAAGTCAGGACCAATTTGTCCGAAATTCCAAGGCTAACACCCCCTCCAAAAACCAAGTTCAATCATGTTTGGGGGAAAAGTCTATTACCCATAAATTTGAAGCCTAATACCAACAAAAAGGTATTGGATATGAACAAGGTTAGAAATCTAAGGCTGATACTCATTTAAAATGGGGCTCGTCGAGTCAGGACCAATTTGTCCGAAAATCCAAGGCTAACACCCCTTTCAAAAACCAAGTTCTATCATTTTGGGGGGAAAAGTCTATTACCCATAAATTTGAAGTCTAATACCAAATAAAAGATATTGGATATGAACAAGGTTAAAAATCTAAGGCTAATAATCATTTAAAATGGGGCTCGTCAATTCAGGACCAATTTGTCTGAAAATCCAAGGCTAACACCCCCTCCAAAAACCAAGTTTTATCATTTTGGGGGGAAAAGTCTATTACCCATAAATTTGAAGTCTAATACCAACTAAGAGGGATTGGATATGAACAAGGTTAGAAATCTAAGGCTAATACTCATCTAAAATGGGGCTCGTCGAGTCAGGACCAATTTGTCCGAAAATCCAAGGCTACACCCCCTCCAAAAACCAAGTTCAATCATTTTTGGGGGAAAAGTCTGTTACCCATAAATTTGAACTCTAATACCAACTAAAAGGTATTGGATATGAATAAGGTTAGAAATCTAAGGCTAATACTCATATAAAATGGGGCTCGTCAAGTCAGGACGAATTTGTCTGAAAATCCAAGGCTAACACCCCCTCCAAAAACCAAGTTCTATCATTTTGGGGGGAAAAGTCTATTACCCATAAAATTGAAGTCTAATACCAACTAGAAGGGATTGTATATGAACAAGGTTAGAATTCTAAGGCTAATACTCATTTAAAATGGTGCTCGTGAAGTCAGGACCAATTTGTCCAAAAATCCAAGGCTAACACCCCCTCCAAAAACCAAGATCAATCATTTTGGGGGGAAAAGTCTATTACCCATAAATTTGAAGTCTAATACCAACAAAAAGGTATTGTATATGAACAAGGTTAGAAATCTAAGGCTGATACTCATTTAAAATGGGGCTCGTCGAGTCAGGACCAATTTGTCCGAAAATCCAAGGCTAACACCCCCTTCAAAAACCAAGTTCTATCATTTCGGGGGGAAAAGTCTATTACCCATAAATTTAAAGTCTAATACCATCTAAAAGGTATTGGATATGAACAAGGTTAGAAATCTTAGGCTAATACTCATTTAAAATGGAGCTCGTGAAGTCAAGACCAATTTGTCCGAAAATCCAAGGCTAACACCCCCTCCAAAAACCAAGTTCTATCATTTTGGGGGGAAAAGTCTATTACCCATAAATTTGAAGTCTAATACCAACTAAAAGGGATTGGATATGAACAAGTTTAGAAATCTAAGGCTAATACTCATTTAAAATGGGGCTCGTCGAGTCAGGAACAATTTGTCCGAAAATCCAAGGCTAACACCCCCTTCAAAAAACAAGTTCTATCATTTTAGGGGGAAAAGTCTATTACCCATAAATTAGAAGTCTAATACCAACTAAGAGGGATTGGATATGAACAAGGTTAGAAATATAAGGCTAATACTCATCTAAAATGGGGCTCGTCGAGTCAGGACCAATTTGTCCGAAAATCCAAGGCTAACACCCCCTCCAAAAACCAAGTTCAATCATGTTTGGGGGGAAAAGTCTATTACCCAGAAATGTGAAGTCTAATACAAACTAAAAGGGATTGGATATGAACAAGGTTAGAAATCTAAGGCTAATACTCATTTAAAATGGGGCTCGTCGAGTCGGGACCAATTTGTCCAGAATATCCAAGGCTAACACCCCCTCCAAAAAACCAAGATCAATCATTTTGGGGGGAAAAAGTCTATTACCCATAAATTTGAAGTCTAATACCAATAAAAAGGGTATTGTATATGAACAAGGTTAGAAATCTAAGGCTGATACTCATTTAAAATGGGGCTCGTCGAGTCGGGGACCAATTTGTCCGAAAATCCAAGGCTAACACCCCCTTCAAAAACCAAGTTCTATCATTTTGGGGGGAAAAGTCTATTACCCATAAATTTAAAGTCTAATACCAACTAAAAGGTATTGGATATGAACAAGGTTAGAAATCTTAGGCTAATACTCATTTAAAATGGAGCTCGTGAAGTCAAGAGCAATTTGTCCGAAAATCCAAGGCTAACACCCCCTCCAAAAACCAAGTTCTATCATTTTAGGGGGAAAAGTCTATTACCCATAAATTTTAAGTCTAATACCATCTAAAAGGTATTGGATATGAACAAGGTTAGAAATCTTATGCTAATACTCATTTAAAATGGAGCTCGTGAAGTCAAGACCAATTTGTCCGAAAATCCAAGGCTAACACCCCCTCCAAAAACCAAGTTCTATCATTTTGGGGGGAAAAGTCTATTACCCATAAATTTGAAGTCTAATACCAACTGAAAGGTATTGGATATGAACAAGGTTAAAAATCTAAGGCTAATAATCATTTAAAATGGGGCTCGTCAATTCAGGACCAATTTGTCTGAAAATCCAAGGCTAACACCCCCTCCAAAAACCAAGTTTTATCATTTTGGGGGGAAAAGTCTATTACCCATAAATTTGAAGTCTAATACCAACTAAAAGATATTGGATATGAACATGGATAGAAATCTAAGAATATACTCATTTAAAATGGGGCTCGTGAAGTCAGGACCAATTTGTCCGAAAATCCAAGGCTAACACCCCCTCCGAAAACCAAGTTCTATCATTTTGGGGAGAAAAATCTAATACCCATAAATTTGAAGTCTAATACCAACTATAAGGGATTGTATATGAACAAGGTTAGAAATCTAAGGCTAATACTCATTTAAAATGGGGCTTGTCGAGTCAGGACCAATTTGTCCGAAAATCCAAGGCTAACACCCCCTCCAAAAACCAAGTTCAATCATTTTTGGGGGGAAAGTCTATTACCCATAAATTTGAAGTCTAATACAAACTAAAAGGTATTGGATATGAACAAGGTTAGAAATCTAAGGCTAATACTCATTTAAAACGGGGCTCGTTAAGTCAGGACCAATTTGTCCGAAATTCCAAGGCTAACACCCCCTCCAAAAACCAAGTTCTATCATTTTGGGGGGAAAAGTCTATTACCCATAAATTTAAAGTCTAATACCAACTAAAAGGTATTGGATATGAACAAGGTGAGAAATCTTAGGCTAATACTCATTTAAAATGGAGCTCGTGAAGTCAAGACCAATTTGTCCGAAAATCCAAGGCTAACACCCCCTCCAAAAACCAAGTTCTATCATTTTAGGGGGAAAAGTCTATTACCCATAAATTTTAAGTCTAATACCAACTAAAAGGTATTGGATATGAACAAGGTTAGAAATCTTATGCTAATACTCATTTAAAATGGAGCTCGTGAAGTCAAGACCAATTTGTCCGAAAATCCAAGGCTAACACCCCCTCCAAAAACCAAGTTCTATCATTTTGGGGGGGAAAGTCTATTACCCATAAATTTGAAGTCTAATACCAACTAAAAGGTATTGGATATGAACAAGGTTAAAAATCTAAGGCTAATAATCATTTAAAATGGGGCTCGTCAATTCGGGACCAATTTGTCCCGAAAATCCAAGGCTAACACCCCCTCCAAAAACCAAGTTTTATCATTTTGGGGGGGAAAAAGTCTATTACCCATAAATTTGAAGTCTAATACCAACTAAAAGATATTGGATATGAACAAGGATAGAAATCTAAGAGTACTCATTTAAAATGGGGCTCGTGAAGTCAGGACCAATTTGTCCGAAAATCCAAGGCTAACACCCCCTCCAAAAACCAAGTTCTATCATTTTGGGGGGAAAAGTCTATTACCCATAAATTTGAAGTCTAATACCAACTAAAAGGGATTGGATATGAACAAGTTTAGAAATCTAAGGCTAATACTCATTTAAAATGGGGCTCGTCGAGTCAGGAACAATTTGTCCGAAAATCCAAGGCTAACACCCCCTTCAAAAAACAAGTTCTATCATTTTAGGGGGAAAAGTCTATTACCCATAAATTAGAAGTCTAATACCAACTAAGAGGGATTGGATATGAACAAGGTTAGAAATATAAGGCTAATACTCATCTAAAATGGGGCTCGTCGAGTCAGGACCAATTTGTCCGAAAATCCAAGGCTAACACCCCCTCCAAAAACCAAGTTCAATCATGTTTGGGGGAAAAGTCTATTACCCAGAAATTTGAAGTCTAATACAAACTAAAAGGGATTGGATATGAACAAGGTTAGAAATCTAAGGCTAATACTCATTTAAAATGGGGCTCGTCGAGTCAGGACCAATTTGTCCGAATATCCAAGGCTAACACCCCCTCCAAAAACCAAGATCAATCATTTTGGGGGGAAAAGTCTATTACCCATAAATTTGAAGTCTAATACCAACAAAAAGGTATTGTATATGAACAAGGTTAGAAATCTAAGGCTGATACTCATTTAAAATGGGGCTCGTCGAGTCAGGACCAATTTGTCCGAAAATCCAAGGCTAACACCCCCTTCAAAAACCAAGTTCTATCATTTTGGGGGGAAAAGTCTATTACCCATAAATTTAAAGTCTAATACCAACTAAAAGGTATTGGATATGAACAAGGTTAGAAATCTTAGGCTAATACTCATTTAAAATGGAGCTCGTGAAGTCAAGACCAATTTGTCCGAAAATCCAAGGCTAACACCCCCTCCAAAAACCAAGTTCTATCATTTTAGGGGGAAAAGTCTATTACCCATAAATTTTAAGTCTAATACCATCTAAAAGGTATTGGATATGAACAAGGTTAGAAATCTTATGCTAATACTCATTTAAAATGGAGCTCGTGAAGTCAAGACCAATTTGTCCGAAAATCCAAGGCTAACACCCCCTCCAAAAACCAAGTTCTATCATTTTGGGGGGAAAAGTCTATTACCCATAAATTTGAAGTCTAATACCAACTGAAAGGTATTGGATATGAACAAGGTTAAAAATCTAAGGCTAATAATCATTTAAAATGGGGCTCGTCAATTCAGGACCAATTTGTCTGAAAATCCAAGGCTAACACCCCCTCCAAAAACCAAGTTCTATCATTTTGGGGGAAAAGTCTATTACCCATAAATTTGAAGTCTAATACAAACTAAAAGGTATTGGATATGAACAAGGTTAGAAATCTAAGGCTAATACTCATTTAAAACGGGGCTCGTTAAGTCAGGACCAATTTGTCCGAAATTCCAAGGCTAACACCCCCTCCAAAAACCAAGTTCTATCATTTTGGGGGGAAAAGTCTATTACCCATAAATTTAAAGTCTAATACCAACTAAAAGGTATTGGATATGAACAAGGTGAGAAATCTTAGGCTAATACTCATTTAAAATGGAGCTCGTGAAGTCAAGACCAATTTGTCCGAAAATCCAAGGCTAACACCCCCTCCAAAAACCAAGTTCTATCATTTTAGGGGGAAAAGTCTATTACCCATAAATTTTAAGTCTAATACCAACTAAAAGGTATTGGATATGAACAAGGTTAGAAATCTTATGCTAATACTCATTTAAAATGGAGCTCGTGAAGTCAAGACCAATTTGTCCGAAAATCCAAGGCTAACACCCCCTCCAAAAACCAAGTTCTATCATTTTGGGGGGGAAAGTCTATTACCCATAAATTTGAAGTCTAATACCAACTAAAAGGTATTGGATATGAACAAGGTTAAAAATCTAAGGCTAATAATCATTTAAAATGGGGCTCGTCAATTCAGGACCAATTTGTCTGAAAATCCAAGGCTAACACCCCCTCCAAAAACCAAGTTTTATCATTTTGGGGGGAAAAGTCTATTACCCATAAATTTGAAGTCTAATACCAACTAAAAGATATTGGATATGAACAAGGATAGAAATCTAAGAGTACTCATTTAAAATGGGGCTCGTGAAGTCAGGACCAATTTGTCCGAAAATCCAAGGCTAACACCCCCTCCAAAAACCAAGTTCTATCATTTTGGGGGGAAAAGTCTATTACCCATAAATTTGAAGTCTAATACCAACTAAAAGGGATTGGATATGAACAAGTTTAGAAATCTAAGGCTAATACTCATTTAAAATGGGGCTCGTCGAGTCAGGAACAATTTGTCCGAAAATCCAAGGCTAACACCCCCTTTAAAAAACAAGTTCTATCATTTTAGGGGGAAAAGTCTATTACCCATAAATTAGAAGTCTAATACCAACTAAGAGGGATTGGATATGAACAAGGTTAGAAATATAAGGCTAATACTCATCTAAAATGGGGGCTCGTCGAGTCAGGACCAATTTGTCCGAAAATCCAAGGCTAACACCCCCTCCGAAAACCAAGTTCAATCATGTTTGGGGGAAAAGTCTATTACCCAGAAATTTGAAGTCTAATACAAACTAAAAGGGATTGGATATGAACAAGGTTAGAAATCTAAGGCTAATACTCATTTAAAATGGGGCTCGTCGAGTCAGGACCAATTTGTCCGAATATCCAAGGCTAACACCCCCTCCAAAAACCAAGTTCTATTATTTTAGGGGGAAAAGTCTATTACCCATAAATTTGAAGTCTAATACCAACTAAAAGGTATTGGATATGAACAAGTTTAGAAATCTAAGGCTAATACTCATTTAAAATGGGGCTCGTCGAGTCAGGACCAATTTGTCCGAAAATCCAAGGCTAACACCCCCTCCAAAAACCAAGTTCAATCATGTTTGGGGGAAAAGTCTATTACCCATAAATTTGAAGTCTAATACCAACTGAAAGGTATTGGATATGAACAAGGTTAAAAATCTAAGGCTAATAATCATTTAAAATGGGGCTCGTCAATTCAGGACCAATTTGTCTGAAAATCCAAGGCTAACACCCCCTCCAAAAACCAAGTTTTATCATTTTGGGGGGAAAAGTCTATTACCCATAAATTTGAAGTCTAATACCAACTAAAAGATATTGGATATGAACAAGGATAGAAATCTAAGAATATACTCATTTAAAATGGGGCTCGTGAAGTCAGGACCAATTTGTCCGAAAATCCAAGGCTAACACCCCCTCCGAAAACCAAGTTCTATCATTTTGGGGAGAAAAATCTAATACCCATAAATTTGAAGTCTAATACCAACTATAAGGGATTGTATATGAACAAGGTTAGAAATCTAAGGCTAATACTCATTTAAAATGGGGCTTGTCGAGTCAGGACCAATTTGTCCGAAAATCCAAGGCTAACACCCCCTCCAAAAACCAAGTTCAATCATTTTTGGGGGGAAAGTCTATTACCCATAAATTTGAAGTCTAATACCAACTAAAAGGTATTGGATATGAACAAGGTTAGAAATCTAAGGCTAATACTCATTTAAAACGGGGCTCGTTGAGTCAGGACCAATTTGTCCGAAAATCCAAGGCTACACCCCCTCCAAAAACCAAGTTCAATCATTTTTGGGGGAAAAGTCTGTTACCCATAAATTTGAACTCTAATACCAACTAAAAGGTATTGGATATGAACAAGGTTAGAAATATAAGGCTAATACTCATCTAAAATGGGGCTCGTCGAGTCAGGACCAATTTGTCCGAAAATCCAAGGCTAACACCCCCTCCAAAAACCAAGTTCAATCATGTTTGGGGGAAAAGTCTATTACCCATAAATTTGAAGTCTAATACAAACTAAAAGGGATTGGATATGAACAAGGTTAGAAATCTAAGGCTAATACTCATTTAAAATGGGGCTCGTCGAGTCAGGACCAATTTGTCCGAATATCCAAGGCTAACACCCCCTCCAAAAACCAAGTTCTATCATTTTAGGGGGAAAAGTCTATTACCCATAAATTTTAAGTCTAATACCATCTAAAAGGTATTGGATATGAACAAGGTTAGAAATCTTATGCTAATACTCATTTAAAATGGAGCTCGTGAAGTCAAGACCAATTTGTCCGAAAATCCAAGGCTAACACCCCCTCCAAAAACCAAGTTCTATCATTTTGGGGGGAAAAGTCTATTACCCATAAATTTGAAGTCTAATACCAACTGAAAGGTATTGGATATGAACAAGGTTAAAAATCTAAGGCTAATAATCATTTAAAATGGGGCTCGTCAATTCAGGACCAATTTGTCTGAAAATCCAAGGCTAACACCCCCTCCAAAAACCAAGTTTTATCATTTTGGGGGGAAAAGTCTATTACCCATAAATTTGAAGTCTAATACCAACTAAAAGATATTGGATATGAACAAGGATAGAAATCTAAGAATATACTCATTTAAAATGGGGCTCGTGAAGTCAGGACCAATTTGTCCGAAAATCCAAGGCTAACACCCCCTCCGAAAACCAAGTTCTATCATTTTGGGGAGAAAAATCTAATACCCATAAATTTGAAGTCTAATACCAACTATAAGGGATTGTATATGAACAAGGTTAGAAATCTAAGGCTAATACTCATTTAAAATGGGGCTTGTCGAGTCAGGACCAATTTGTCCAGAAAATCCAAGGCTAACACCCCCTCCAAAAAACCAAGTTCAATCATTTTTGGGGGGAAAGTCTATTACCCATAAATTTGAAGTCTAATACCAACTAAAAGGTATTGGATATGAACAAGGTTAGAAATCTAAGGCTAATACTCATTTAAAACGGGGCTCGTTGAGTCAGGACCAATTTGTCCGAAAATCCAAGGCTACACCCCCTCCAAAAACCAAGTTCAATCATTTTTGGGGGAAAAGTCTGTTACCCATAAATTTGAACTCTAATACCAACTAAAAGGTATTGGATATGAACAAGGTTAGAAATATAAGGCTAATACTCATCTAAAATGGGGCTCGTCGAGTCAGGACCAATTTGTCCGAAAATCCAAGGCTAACACCCCCTCCAAAAACCAAGTTCAATCATGTTTGGGGGAAAAGTCTATTACCCATAAATTTGAAGTCTAATACAAACTAAAAGGGATTGGATATGAACAAGGTTAGAAATCTAAGGCTAATACTCATTTAAAATGGGGCTCGTCGAGTCAGGACCAATTTGTCCGAATATCCAAGGCTAACACCCCCTCCAAAAACCAAGTTCTATCATTTTAGGGGGAAAAGTCAATTACCCATACATTTTAAGTCTAATACCAACTAAAAGGTATTGGATATGAACAAGGTTAGAAATCTTATGCTAATACGCATTTAAAATGGAGCTCGTGAAGTCAAGACCAATTTGTCCGAAAATCCAAGGCTAACACCCCCTCCAAAAACCAAGTTCTATCATTTTGGGGGGAAAAGTCTATTACCCATAAATTTGAAGTCTAATACCAACTAAAAGGTATTGGATATGAACAAGGTTAAAAATATAAGGCTAATAATCATTTAAAATGGGGCTCGTCAATTCAGGACCAATTTGTCTGAAAATCCAAGGCTAACACCCCCTCCAAAAACCAAGATCAATCATTTTGGGGGGAAAAGTCTATTACCCATAAATTTGAAGTCTAATACCAACAAAAAGGTATTGGATATGAACAAGGTTAGAAATCTAAGGCTGATACTCATTTAAAATGGGGCTCGTCGAGTCAGGACCAATTTGTCCGAAAATCCAAGCCTAACACCCCCTTCAAAAACCAAGTTCTATCATTTTGGGGGGAAAAGTCTATTACCCATAAATTTAAAGTCTAATACCAACTAAAAGGTATTGGATATGAACAAGGTTAGAAATCTTAGGCTAATACTCATTTAAAATGGAGCTCGTGAAGTCAAGACCAATTTGTCCGAAAATCAAAGGCTAACACCCCCTCCAAAAACCAAGTTCTATCATTTTGGGGGGAAAAGTCTATTACCCATAAATTTGAAGTCTAATACCAACTAAAAGGGATTGGATATGAACAAGTTTAGAAATCTAAGGCTAATACTCATTTAAAATGGGGCTCGTCGAGTCAGGAACAATTTATCCGAAAATCCAAGGCTAACACCCCCTTCAAAAACCAAGTTCTATCATTTTAGGGGGAAAAGTCTATTACCCATAAATTAGAAGTCTAATACCAACTAAGAGGGATTGGATATGAACAAGGTTAGAAATCTAAGGCTAATACTCATCTAAAATGGGGCTCGTCGACTCAGGACCAATTTGTCCGAAAATCCAAGGTTAACACCCCCTCCAAAAACCAAGATCAATCATTGTGGGGGGGAAAGTCTATTACCCATAAATTTGAAGTCTAATACCAACAAAAAGGTATTGTATATGAACAAGGTTAGAAATCTAAGGCTGATACTCATTTAAAATGGGGCTCGTCGAGTCGGGACCAATTTGTCCAGAAAATCCAAGGCTAACACCCCTTCAAAAAACCAAGTTCTATCATTTTGGGGGGAAAAGTCTATTACCCATAAATTTAAAGTCTAATACCAACTAAAAGGTATTGGATATGAACAAGGTGAGAAATCTTAGGCTAATACTCATTTAAAATGGAGCTCGTGAAGTCAAGACCAATTTGTCCGAAAATCCAAGGCTAACACCCCCTCCAAAAACCAAGTTCTATCATTTTAGGGGGAAAAGTCTATTACCCATAAATTTTAAGTCTAATACCAACTAAAAGGTATTGGATATGAACAAGGTTAGAAATCTTATGCTAATACTCATTTAAAATGGAGCTCGTGAAGTCAAGTCCAATTTGTCCGAAAATCCAAGGCTAACACCCCCTCCAAAAACCAAGTTCTATCATTTTGGGGGGGAAAGTCTATTACCCATAAATTTGAAGTCTAATACCAACTAAAAGGTATTGGATATGAACAAGGTTAAAAATCTAAGGCTAATAATCATTTAAAATGGGGCTCGTCAATTCGGGGACCAATTTGTCCGAAAATCCAAGGCTAACACCCCCTCCAAAAATCCAAGTTTTATCATTTTGGGGGGAAAAAGTCTATTACCCATAAATTTGAAGTCTAATACCAACTAAAAGATATGGGATATGAACAAGGATAGAAATCTAAGAATATACTCATTTAAAATGGGGCTCGTGAAGTCAGGACCAATTTGTCAGAAAATCCAAGGCTAACACCCCCTCCGAAAACCAAGTTCTATCATTTTGGGGGGAAAAGTCTATTACCCATAAATTTGAAGTCTAATACCAACTATAAGGGATTGTATATGAACAAGGTTAGAAATCTAAGGCTAATACTCATTTAAAATGGGGCTTGTCGAGTCAGGACCAATTTGTCCGAAAATCCAAGGCTAACACCCCCTCCAAAAACAAAGTTCAATCATTTTTGGGGGGAAAGTCTATTACCCATAAATTTGAAGT
This sequence comes from Salix suchowensis, assembly GCA_029030765.1. Classification (NCBI taxonomy): domain Eukaryota; kingdom Viridiplantae; phylum Streptophyta; class Magnoliopsida; order Malpighiales; family Salicaceae; genus Salix; species Salix suchowensis. The sequence continues at coordinate 16,884,609 of CM054991.1, forward strand.
CTAATACCAACTAAAAGGTATTGTATATGAACAAGGTTAGAAATATAAGGCTAATACTCATTTAAAATGGGGCTCGTCGATTCAGGACCAATTTGTCCGAATATCCAAGGCTAACACCCCCTCCAAAAACCAAGTTCTATCATTTTGGGGGGAAAAGTCTATTACCCATAAATTTTAAGTCTAATACCAACTAAAAGGTATTGGATATGAACAAGGTTAGAAATCTTATGCTAATACTCATTTAAAATGGAGCTCGTGAAGTCAAGAACAATTTGTCCGAAAATCCAAGGCTAACACCCCCTTCAAAAACCAAGTTCTATCATTTTAGGGGGAAAAGTCTATTACCCATAAATTAGAAGTCTAATACCAACTAAGAGGGATTGGATATGAACAAGGTTAGAAATCTAAGGCTAATACTCATCTAAAATGGGGCTCGTCGAGTCAGGACCAATTTGTCCGAAAATCCAAGGCTACACCCCCTCCAAAAACCAAGTTCAATCATTTTTGGGGGAAAAGTCTGTTACCCATAAATTTGAACTCTAATACCAACTAAAAGGTATTGGATATGAATAAGGTTAGAAATCTAAGGCTAATACTCATATAAAATGGGGCTCGTCAAGTCGGGACGAATTTGTCACGAAAATCCAAGGCTAACACCCCCTCCAAAAAACCAAGTTCTATCATTTTGGGGGGAAAAGTCTATTACCAATAAACTTGAAGTCTAATACCAACTAAAAGGTATAGGATATGAACAAGGTTAGAAATATAAGGCTAATACTCATGTAAAATGAGGCTCGTCGAGTCAGGACCAATTTGTCCGAAAATCCAAGGCTAACACCCCCTCCAAAACCCAAGTTCAATCATTTTTGGGGGCAAAGTCTATTACCCATAAATTTGAAGTCTAATACCAACTAAAAGGTATTGGATATGAACAAGGTTAGAAATCTAAGGCTAATACTCATTTAAAATGGGGCTCGTCGAGTCAGGACCAATTTGTCCGAATATCCAAGGCTAACACCCCCTCCAAAAACCAAGTTCTATCATTTTGGGGGGAAAAGTCTATTACCCATAAAATTGAAGTCTAATACCAACAAGAAGGGATTGTATATGAACAAGGTTAGAATTCTAAGGCTAATACTCATTTAAAATGGTGCTCGTGAAGGCAGGACCAATTTGTCCGAAAATCCAAGGCTAACACCCCCTCCAAAAACCAAGATCAATCATTTTGGGGGGAAAAGTCTATTACCCATAAATTTGAAGTCTAATACCAACAAAAAGGTATTGTATATGAACAAGGTTAGAAATCTAAGGCTGATTCTCATTTAAAATGGGGCTCGTCGAGTCAGGACCAATTTGTCCGAAAATCCAAGGCTAACACCCCCTTCAAAAACCAAGTTCTATCATTTTGGGGGGAAAAGTCTATTACCCATAAATTTAAAGTCTAATACCAACTAAAAGGGATTGGATATGAACAAGTTTAGAAATCTAAGGCTAATACTCATCTAAAATGGGGCTCGTCGAGTCAGGACCAATTTGTACGAATATCCAAGGCTAACACCCCTTCCAAAAACCAAGTTCAATCATGTTTGGGGGAAAAGTCTATTACCCATAAATTTGAAGTCTAATACAAACTAAAAGGGATTGGATATGAACAAGGTTAGAAATCTAAGGCTGATACTCATTTAAAATGGGGCTCGTCGAGTCAGGACCAATTTGTCCGAATATCCAAGGCTAACACCCCCTCCAAAAACCAAGTTCTATCATTTTAGGGGGAAAAGTCTATTACCCATAAATTTTAAGTCTAATACCAACTAAAAGCTATTGGATATGAACAAGGTTAGAAATCTTATGCTAATACTCATTTAAAATGGAGCTCGTGAAGTCAAGAACAATTTGTCCAGAAAATCCAAGGCTAACACCCCCTTCAAAAAACCAAGTTCTATCATTTTTAGGGGGAAAAGTCTATTACCCATAAATTAGAAGTCTAATACCAACTAAGAGGGATTGGATATGAACAAGGTTAGAAATCTAAGGCTAATACTCATCTAAAATGGGGCTCGTCGAGTCAGGACCAATTTGTCCGAAAATCCAAGGGTACACCCCCTCCAAAAACCAAGTTCAATCATTTTTGGGGGGAAAAAGTCTATTACCCATAAATTTGAACTCTAATACCAACTAAAAGGTATTGGATATGAATAAGGTTAGAAATCTAAGGCTAATACTCATATAAAATGGGGCTCGTCAAGTCAGGACGAATTTGTCTGAAAATCCAAGGCTAACACCCCCTCCAAAAACCAAGTTCTATCATTTTGGGGGGAAAAGTCTATTACCAATAAACTTGAAGTCTAATACCAACTAAAAGGTATAGGATATGAACAAGGTTAGAAATATAAGGCTAATACTCATTTAAAATGAGGGCTCGTCGAGTCGAGGACCAATTTGTCAGAAAATCCAAGGCTAACACCCCCTCCAAAAACCCAAGTTCAATCATTTTTGGGGGCAAAGTCTATTACCCATAAATTTGAAGTCTAATACCAACTAAAAGGTATTGGATATGAACAAGGTTAGAAATCTAAGGCTAATACTCATTTAAAATGGGGCTCGTCGAGTCAGGACCAATTTGTCCAGAATATCCAAGGCTAACACCCCCTCCAAAAACCAAGTTCTATCATTTTGGGGGGAAAAGTCTATTACCCATAAAATTGAAGTCTAATACCAACAAGAAGGGATTGTATATGAACAAGGTTAGAATTCTAAGGCTAATACTCATTTAAAATGGTGCTCATGAAGGCAGGACCAATTTGTCCGAAAATCCAAGGCTAACACCCCCTCCAAAAACCAAGATCAATCATTTTGGGGGGAAAAGTCTATTACCCATAAATTTGAAGTCTAATACCAACAAAAAGGTATTGTATATGAACAAGGTTAGAAATCTAAGGCTGATTCTCATTTAAAATGGGGCTCGTCGAGTGAGGACCAATTTGTCCGAAAATCCAAGGCTAACACCCCCTTCAAAAACCAAGTTCTATCATTTTGGGGGGAAACGTCTATTACCCATAAATTTAAAGTCTAATACCAACTAAAAGGGATTGGATATGAACAAGTTTAGAAATCTAAGGCTAATACTCATCTAAAATGGGGCTCGTCGAGTCAGGACCAATTTGTCCGAATATCCAAGGCTAACACCCCCTCCAAAAACCAAGTTCAATCATGTTTGGGGGAAAAGTCTATTACCCATAAATTTGAAGTCTAATACAAACTAAAAGGGATTGGATATGAACAAGGTTAGAAATCTAAGGCTAATACTCATCTAAAATGGGGCTCGTCGAGTCAGGACCAATTTGTCCGAATATCCAAGGCTAACACCCCCTCCAAAAACCAAGTTCTATCATTTTAGGGGGAAAAGTCTATTACCCATAAATTTGAAGTCTAATACCAACTAAAAGGTATTGTATATGAACAAGGTTAGAAATCTTATGCTAATACTCATTTAAAATGGAGCTCGTGAAGTCAAGAACAATTTGTCCGAAAATCCAAGGCTAACACCCCCTCCAAAAACCAAGTTCTATCATTTTGGGGGGAAAAGTCTATTACCCATAAATTTGAAGTCTAATACCAACTAAAAGGTATTGGATATGAAAAAGGTTAAAAATCTAAGGCTAATAATCATTTAAAATGGGGCTCGTCAATTCAGGACCAATTTGTCTGAAAATCCAAGGCTAACACCCCCTCCAAAAACCAAGATCAATCATTTTGGGGGGAAAAGTCTATTACCCATAAA
>CM054991.1:16888889-16916550 GCA_029030765.1 Salix suchowensis
AGTTACGTATTGCTAATATATTAGAGCCTTATATTTGTAACCTTGTTCATATCCAATCCTTTTAGTTGGTATTAGACTTCAAATTTATGGGTAATAGACTTTTCACCCCAAAATGATAGAACTTTGGTTTTTGGAGGGGGTGTTAGCCTTGGATTTTCTGACAAATTTGTCCCGACTTCACGAGCCCCATTTTAAATGAGTATTAGCCTTAGATTTCTAACCTTGTTCATATCCAATACCTTTTAGTTTGGTATTAGACTTCAAATTTATGGGTAATAGACTTTTTCCCCCAAAAAATGATAGAACTTGGTTTTTGGAGGGGGTGTTAGCCTTGGATTTTCGTGACAAATTGGTCCCGACTTGACGAGCCCCATTTTAAATGAGTATTAGCTTTAGATTTCTAACCTTGTTCATATCCAATACCTTTTAGTTGGTATTAGACTTCAAATTTATGGGTAATAGACTTTTCCCCCAAAAATGATAGAACTTGGTTTTTGTAGGGGGTGTTAGCCTTGGATTTTCGGACAAATTGGTCCCGACTTTGACGAGCCCCATTTTAAATGAGTATTAGCCTTAGATTTCTAACCTTGTTCATATCCAATCCCTTTTAGTTGGTATTAGACTTCAAATTTATGGGTAATAGACTTTTCCCCCCAAAATGATAGAACTTGGTTTTTGGAGGGGGTGTTAGCCTTGGATTTTCAGACAAATTGGTCCCCGACTTGACAAGACCCATTTTAAATGAGTATTAGCCTTAGATTTCTAACCTTTGTTCATATCCAATACCTTTTAGTTGGTATTAGACTTCAAATTTATGGGTAATAGACTTTTTCCCCCAAAAAATGATAGAACTTGGTTTTTGGAGGGGGTGTTAGCCTTGGATTTTCGGACAAATTGGTCCTCGACTTTGACGAGCCCCATTTTAAATGAGTATTAGCCTTAGATTTCTAACCTTGTTCATATCCAATACCCTTTTAGTTTGGTATTAGACTTCAAATTTATGGGTAATAGACTTTTCCCCCAAAAATGATAGAACTTGGTTTTTGGAGGGGGTGTTAGCCTTGGATTTTCGGACAAATTGGTCCCGACTTCACGAGCCCCATTTTAAATGAGTATTAGCCTTTAGATTTCTAACCTTTGTTCATATCCTATACCTTTTAGTTGGTATTAGACTTCAAATTTATGGGTAATAGACTTTTTCCCCAAAAATGATAGAACTTGGTTTTTGGAGGGGGTGTTAGCCTTGGATTTTCGTGACAAATTGGTCCCGACTTGACGAGCCCCATTTTAAATGAGTATTAGCCTTAGATTTCTAAACCTTGTTCATATCCCAATACCTTTTAGTTGGTATTAGACTTCAAATTTATGGGTAATAGACTTTTCCCCCCCAAAAATGATAGAAACTTGGTTTTTGGAGGGGGTGTTAGCCTTGGATTTTCGGACAAATTGATCCTGACTTGACGAGCCCCATTTTAAATGAGTATTAGCCTTAGATTTCTAACCTTGTTCATATCCAATACCCTTTTAGTTGGTATTAGACTTCAAATTTATGGGTAATGGACTTTTCCCCCCAAAATGATAGAACTTGGTTTTTGGAGGGGGTGTTAGCCTTGGATTTTCTGGGACAAATTTGGTCCCCGACTTCACGAGCCCCATTTTAAATGAGTATTAGCCTTAGATTTCTAACCTTTGTTTCATATCCAATACCTTTTAGTTGGTATTAGACTTCAAATTTATGGGTAATAGACTTTTTCCCCCAAAAAATGATAGAACTTGGTTTTTGGAGGGGGTGTTAGCCTTGGATTTTCGTGACAAATTGGTCCCGACTTGACGAGACCCCATTTTAAATGAGTATTAGCCTTAGATTTCTAACCTTGTTCATATCCAATACCTTTTAGTTGGTATTAGACTTCAAATTTATGGGTAATAGACTTTTCCCCCAAAAATGATAGAACTTGGTTTTTGTAGGGGGTGTTAGCCTTGGATTTTCAGACAAATTGGTCCTGACTTGACGAGCCCCATTTTAAATGAGTATTAGCCTTAGATTTCCAACCTTGTTCATATCCAATCCCTTTTAGTTGGTATTAGACTTCAAATTTATGGGTAATAGAGTTTTCCCCCCAAAATGATAGAACTTGGTTTTTGGAGGGGGTGTTAGCCTTGGATTTTCGGACAAATTGGTCCTGACTTCACGAGGCCCATTTTAAATGAGTATTAGCCTTAGATTTCTAACCTTTTTCATATCCAATACCTTTTAGTTGGTATTAGACTTCAAATTTATGGGTAATAGACTTTTTCCTCAAAAATGATAGAACTTGGTTTTTGGAGGGGGTGTTAGCCTTGGATTTTCAGACAAATTGGTCCTGACTTGACGAGACCCATTTTAAATGAGTATTAGCCTTAGATTTCTAACCTTGTTCATATCCAATACCTTTTAGTTTGTATTAGACTTCAAATTAATGGGTAATAGACTTTTCCCCCAAAAATGATTGAACTTGGTTTTTGGAGGGGGTGTTAGCCTTGGATTTTCAGACAAATTGGTCCTGACTTGACGAGCCCCATTTTAAATGAGTATTAGCTTTAGATTTCTAACCTTGTTCATATCCTATACCTTTTAGTTGGTATCAGACTTCAAATTTATGGGTAATAGACTTTTCCCGCAAAATAATAGAACTTGGTTTTTGGAGGGGGTGTTAGCCTTGGATTTTCAGACAAATTGGTCCTGACTTGACGAGCCCCATTTTAAATGAGTATTAGCCTTAGATTTCTAACCTTGTTCATATCCCATACCTTTTAGTTGGTATTAGACTTCAAATTTATGGGTAATAGACTTTTCCCCCAAAAATGATAGAACTTGGTTTTTGGAGGGGGTGTTAGCCTTGGATTTTCAGACAAATTGGTCCTGACTTGACGAGCCCCATTTTAAATGAGTATTAGCCTTAGATTTCTAACCTTGTTCATATCCAATACCTTTTAGTTGGTATTAGACTTCAAATTTATGGGTAATGGACTTTTCCCCCCAAAATGATAGAACTTGGTTTTTGGAGGGGGTGTTAGCCTTGGATTTTCGGACAAATTGGTCCTGACTTCACGAGCCCCATTTTAAATGAGTATTAGCCTTAGATTTCTAACCTTTTTCATATCCAATACCTTTTAGTTGGTATTAGACTTCAAATTTATGGGTAATAGACTTTTTCCCCAAAAATGATAGAACTTGGTTTTTGGAGGGGGTGTTAGCCTTGGATTTTCAGACAAATTGGTCCTGACTTGACAAGACCCATTTTAAATGAGTATTAGCCTTAGATTTCTAACCTTGTTCATATCCAATACCTTTTAGTTGGTATTAGACTTCAAATTTATGGGTAATAGACTTTTCCCCCAAAAATGATAGAACTTGGTTTTTGTAGGGGGTGTTAGCCTTGGATTTTCAGACAAATTGGTCCTGACTTGACGAGCCCCATTTTAAATGAGTATTAGCCTTAGATTTCTAACCTTGTTCATATCCAATCCCTTTTAGTTGGTATTAGACTTCAAATTTATGGGTAATAGACTTTTCCCCCAAAAATGATAGAACTTGGTTTTTGGAGGGGGTGTTAGCCTTGGATTTTCAGACAAATTGGTCCTGACTTCACGAGCCCCATTTTAAATGAGTATTAGCCTTAGATTTCTAACCTTTTTCATATCCAATACCTTTTAGTTGGTATTAGACTTCAAATTTATGGGTAATAGACTTTTTCCCCAAAAATGATAGAACTTGGTTTTTGGAGGGGGTGTTAGCCTTGGATTTTCAGACAAATTGGTCCTGACTTCACGAGCCCCATTTTAAATGAGTATTAGCCTTAGATTTCTAAACTTTTTCATATCCAATACCTTTTAGTTGGTATTAGACTTCAAATTTATGGGTAATAGACTTTTTCCCCAAAAATGATAGAACTTGGTTTTTGGAGGGGGTGTTAGCCTTGGATTTTCAGACAAATTGGTCCTGACTTGACAAGACCCATTTTAAATGAGTATTAGCCTTAGATTTCTAACCTTGTTCATATCCAATACCTTTTAGTTGGTATTAGACTTCAAATTTATGGGTAATAGACTTTTCCCCCAAAAATGATAGAACTTGGTTTTTGTAGGGGGTGTTAGCCTTGGATTTTCAGACAAATTGGTCCTGATTTGACGAGCCCCATTTTAAATGAGTATTAGCCTTAGATTTCTAACCTTGTTCATATCCAATCCCTTTTAGTTGGTATTAGACTTCAAATTTATGGGTAATAGACTTTTCCCCCCAAAATGATAGAACTTGGTTTTTGGAGGGGGTGTTAGCCTTGGATTTTCGGACAAATTGGTCCTGACTTCACGAGCCCCATGTTAAATGAGTATTAGCCTTAGATTTCTAACCTTTTTCATATCCAATACCTTTTAGTTGGTATTAGACTTCAAATTTATGGGTAATAGACTTTTTCCCCAAAAATGATAGAACTTGGTTTTTGGAGGGGGTGTTAGCCTTGGATTTTCAGACAAATTGGTCCTGACTTGACGAGCCCCATTTTAAATGAGTATTAGCCTTAGATTTCTAAACTTGTTCATATCCAATACCTTTTAGTTGGTATTAGACTTCAAATTTATGGGTAATAGACTTTTCCCCCCAAAATGATAAAACTTGGTTTTTGGAGGGGGTGTTAGCCTTGGATTTTCGGACAAATTGATCCTTATTCGACGAGCCCCATTTAAATGAGTATTAGCCTTATATTTGTAACCTTGTTCATATCCAATCCCTTTTAGTTGGTATTAGACTTCAAATTTATGGGTAATAGACTTTTCACCCCAGAATGATAGAACTTTATTTTTGGAGGGGGTGTTAGCCTTGGATTTTCGGACAAATTTGTCCTGACTTCACGAGCCCCATTTTAAATGAGTATTAGCCTTAGATTTCTAACCTTGTTCATATCCAATACCTTTTAGTTTGTATTAGACTTCAAATTAATGGGTAATAGACTTTTCCCCCAAAAATGATTGAACTTGGTTTTTGGAGGGGGTGTTAGCCTTGGATTTTCAGACAAATTGGTCCTGACTTGACGAGCCCCATTTTAAATGAGTATTAGCTTTAGATTTCTAACCTTGTTCATATCCAATACCTTTTAGTTGGTATTAGACTTCAAATTTATGGGTAATAGACTTTTCCCCCAAAAATGATAGAACTTGGTTTTTTGGAGGGAGGGTGTTAGCCTTGGATTTTCGGACAAATTGGTCCCGACTTTGACGAGCCCCATTTTAAATGAGTATTAGCCTTAGATTTCTAACCTTGTTCATATCCAATACCTTTTAGTTTGGTATTAGACTTCAAATTTAATGGGTAATAGACTTTTCCCCCCAAAAATGATTGAACTTGGTTTTTGGAGGGGGTGTTAGCCTTGGATTTTCGGACAAATTGGTCCTCGACTTGACGAGCCCCATTTTAAATGAGTATTAGCCTTAGATTTCTAACCTTGTTCATATCCAATACCTTTTAGTTGGTATTAGACTTCAAATTTATGGGTAATAGACTTTTCCCCCAAAAATGATAGAACTTGGTTTTTGGTGGGGGGTGTTAGCCTTGGATTTTCGGACAAATTGGTCCCCGACTTTGACGAGCCCCATTTTAAATGAGTATTAGCCTTAGATTTCTAACCTTGTTCATATCCAATACCTTTTAGTTTGTATTAGACTTCAAATTTAATGGGTAATAGACTTTTCCCCCCAAAAATGATAGAACTTGGTTTTTGGAGGGGGTGTTAGCCTTGGATTTTCGGACAAATTGGTCCCGACTTGACGAGCCCCATTTTAAATGAGTATTAGCCTTTAGATTTCTAACCTTGTTCATATCCAATACCTTTTAGTTGGTATTAGACTTCAAATTTATGGGTAATAGACTTTTTCCCCCAAAAATGATAGAACTTGGTTTTTGGAGGGGGTGTTAGCCTTGGATTTTCTGGGACAAATTGGTCCCCGACTTGACGAGCCCCATTTTAAATGAGTATTAGCCTTAGATTTCTAACCTTGTTCATATCCAATACCTTTTAGTTGGTATTAGACTTCAAATTTATGGGTAATAGACTTTTTCCCCCAAAAATGATAGAACTTGGTTTTTGGAGGGGGTGTTAGCCTTGGATTTTCGGACAAATTGGTCCCGACTTGACGAGCCCCATTTTAAATGAGTATTAGCCTTAGATTTCTAACCTTGTTCATATCCAATACCTTTTAGTTGGTATTAGACTTCAAATTTATGGGTAATAGACTTTTCCCCCAAAAATGATAGAACTTGGTTTTTGGAGGGGGTGTTAGCCTTGGATTTTCTGGACAAATTGGTCCCCGACTTCACGAGCCCCATTTTAAATGAGTATTAGCCTTAGATTTCTAACCTTGTTCATATCCAATACCTTTTAGTTGGTATTAGACTTCAAATTTATGGGTAATAGACTTTTTCCCCCAAAAAATGATAGAACTTGGTTTTTTGGAGGGGGTGTTAGCCTTGGATTTTCGGACAAATTGGTCCCGACTTGACGAGCCCCATTTTAAATGAGTATTAGCCTTAGATTTCTAACCTTGTTCATATCCAATACCTTTTAGTTGGTATTAGACTTCAAATTTATGGGTAATAGACTTTTCCCCCAAAAAATGATAGAACTTGGTTTTTGGAGGGGGTGTTAGCCTTGGATTTTCGTGACAAATTGGTCCCGACTTGACGAGCCCCATTTTAAATGAGTATTAGCCTTAGATTTCTAACCTTGTTCATATCCAATACCTTTTAGTTGGTATTAGACTTCAAATTTATAGGGTAATAGACTTTTTCCCCCCAAAAATGATAGAACTTGGTTTTTTGGAGGGGGTGTTAGCCTTGGATTTTCTGACAAATTGATCCCTTATTCGACGAGCCCCATTTTAAATGAGTATTAGCCTTATATTTGTAACCTTGTTCATATCCAATCCCTTTTAGTTGGTATTAGACTTCAAATTTATGGGTAATAGACTTTTCACCCCAAAAATGATAGAACTTTGTTTTTGGAGGGGGTGTTAGCCTTGGATTTTCGGACAAATTTGTCCCGACTTCACGAGCCCCAATTTTAAATGAGTATTAGCCTTAGAATTTCTAACCTTGTTCATATCCAATCACCTTTTTAGTTGGTATTAGACTTCAAATTTATGGGTAATAGACTTTTCCCCCAAAAAATGATTGAACTTGGTTTTTGGAGGGGGTGTTAGCCTTGGATTTTCGAGACAAATTGGTCCCGACTTGACGAGCCCCATTTTAAATGAGTATTAGCTTTAGATTTCTAACCTTGTTCATATCCTATACCTTTTAGTTGGTATTAGACTTCAAATTTATGGGTAATAGACTTTTCACCCCCAAAAATGATAGAACTTGGTTTTTGGAGGGGGTGTTAGCCTTGGATTTTCGGACAAATTGGTCCCGACTTCACGAGCACCCATTTTAAATGAGTATTAGCCTTAGATTTCTAACCTTGTTCATATCCAATACCTTTTAGTTTGTATTAGACTTCAAATTAATGGGTAATAGACTTTTCCCCCCAAAAAATGATTGAACTTGGTTTTTTGGAGGGGGTGTTAGCCTTGGATTTTCAGACAAATTGATCCTGACTTGATGAGCCCCATTTTAAATGAGTATTAGCTTTAGATTTCTAACCTTGTTCATATCCTATACCTTTTAGTTGGTATTAGACTTCAAATTTATGGGTAATAGACTTTTCCCCCAAAATGATAGAACTTGGTTTTTGGAGGGGGTGTTAGCCTTGGATTTTCAGACAAATTGTTCCTGACTTGACGAGCCCCATTTTAAATGAGTATTAGCCTTAGATTTCTAACCTTGTTCATATCCAATACCTTTTAGTTGGTATTAGACTTCAAATTTATGGGTAGTAGACCTTTCCCCCCAAAATGATAGAACTTGGTTTTTGGAGGGGGTGTTAGCCTTGGATTTTCTGACAAATTGGTCCTGACTTCACGAGCCCCATTTTAAATGAGTATTAGCCTTATATTTCTAACCTTGTTCATATCCAAGCCCTTTTAGTTGGTATTAGACTTCAAATTTATGGGTAATAGACTATTCCCCCCAAAATGATAGAACTTGGTTTTTGGAGGGGGTGTTAACCTTGGATTTTCGGACAAATTGGTCCTGACTCGACGAGCCCCATTTTAAATGAGTATTAGCCTTAGATTTCTAACCTTGTTCATATCCAATACCTTTTAGTTGGTATTAGACTTCAAATTTATGGGTAATAGACTTTTCCCCCCCAAAAATGATAGAACTTGGTTTTTGGTGGGGGTGTTAGCCTTGGATTTTCTGGACAAATTGGTCCTCACTCGACGAGCCCCATTTTAAATGAGTATTAGCCTTAGATTTCTAACCTTGTTCATATCCAATACCTTTTAGTTGGTATTAGACTTCAAATTTATGGGTAATAGACTTTTCCCCCCCAAAAATGATAGAACTTGGTTTTTGGTGGGGTTGTTAGCCTTGGATTTTCTGACAAATTGGTCCCGACTCGACGAGCCCCATTTTAAATGAGTATTAGCCTCAGATTTTTAACCTTGTTCATATCCAATCCCTTTTTAGTTGGTATTAGACTTCAAATTTATGGGTAATAGACTTTTCCCCCAAAATGATAGAACTAGGTTTTTGGAGGGGGTGTTAGCCTTGGATTTTCGGACAAATTCGTCCTGACTCGAAGAGCCCCATTTTAAATGAGTATTAGCCTTAGATTTCTAACCTTGTTCATATCCAATCCCTTTTAGTTTGTATTAGACTTCAAATTAATGGGTAATAGACTTTTCCCCCAAAAATGATTGAACTTAGTTTTTGGAGGGGGTGTTAGCCTTGGATTTTAAGACAAATTGGTCCTCCCTAGACGAGCCACATTTTAAATGAGTATTAGCCTTAGATTTCTAAACTTGTTCATATCCTATACCTTTTAGTTGGTATTAGACTTCAAATTTATGGGTAATAGACTTTTCCCCCCAAAATAATAGAACTTGTTTTTTGGAGGGGGTGTTAGCCTTGGATTTTTCGGACAAATTGATCCCTTATTCGACGAGCCCCATTTAAATGAGTATTAGCCTTATATTTGTAACCTTGTTCATATCCAATCCCTTTTAGTTGGTATTAGACTTCAAATTTATGGGTAATAGACGTTTTCACCCCAAAAATGATAGAACTTTATTTTTTGGAGGGGGTGTTAGCCTTGGATTTTCTGGGACAAATTTGTCCCGACTTCACGAGCCCCATTTTAAATGAGTATTAGCCTTAGATTTCTAACCTTGTTCATATCCAATCCCTTTTTAGTTGGTATTAGACTTCAAATTTATGGGTAATAGACTTTTCCCCCCAAAAAATGATTGAACTTGGTTTTTGGAGGGGGTGTTAGCCTTGGATTTTCGGACAAATTGGTCCCGATTTGACGAGCCCCCATTTTAAATGAGTATTAGCTTTAGATTTCTAACCTTGTTCATATCCTATACCTTTTAGTTGGTATTAGACTTCAAATTTATGGGTAATAGACTTTTCACCCCAAAATGATAGAACTTGGTTTTTTGGAGGGGGTGTTAGCCTTGGATTTTCTGGACAAATTGGTCCCGACTTCACGAGCACCATTTTAAATGAGTATTAGCCTTAGATTTCTAACCTTGTTCATATCCAATACCTTTTAGTTTGTATTAGACTTCAAATTAATGGGTAATAGACTTTTCCCCCAAAAAATGATTGAACTTGGTTTTTGGAGGGGGTGTTAGCCTTGGATTTTCGGACAAATTGGTCCTGACTTCACGAGCACCATTTTAAATGAGTATTAGCCTTAGATTTCTAACCTTGTTCATATCCTATACCTTTTAGTTGGTATTAGACTTCAAATTTATGGGTAATAGACTTTTCCCCCAAAATGATAGAACTTGGTTTTTGGAGGGGGTGTTAGCCTTGGATTTTCAGACAAATTGTTCCTGACTTGACGAGCCCCATTTTAAATGAGTATTAGCCTTAGATTTCTAACCTTGTTCATATCCAATACCTTTTAGTTGGTATTAGACTTCAAATTTATGGGTAATAGACTTTTCCCCCCAAAATGATAGAACTTGGTTTTTGGAGGGGGTGTTAGCCTTGGATTTTTGGACAAATTGGTCCTGACTTCACGAGCCCCATTTTAAATGAGTATTAGCCTTATATTTCTAACCTTGTTCATATCCAAGCCCTTTTAGTTGGTATTAGACTTCAAATTTATGGGTAATAGACTATTCCCCCCCAAAAATGATAGAACTTGGTTTTTTGGAGGGGGTGTTAACCTTGGATTTTCTGGACAAATTGGTCCCGACTCGACGAGCCCCATTTTAAATGAGTATTAGCCTCAGATTTTTAACCTTGTTCATATCCAATCCCTTTTTGTTGGTATTAGACTTCAAATTTATGGGTAATAGACTTTTCCCCCAAAAATGATAGAACTAGGTTTTTGGAGGGGGTGTTAGCCTTGGATTTTCTGACAAATTGGTCCCCGACTCGAAGAGCCCCATTTTAAATGAGTATTAGCCTTAGATTTCTAACCTTGTTCATATCCAATCCCTTTTTGTTGGTATTAGACTTCAAATTTATGGGTAATAGACTTTTCCCCCCAAAATGATAGAACTTGGTTTTTGGAGGGGGTGTTAGCCTTGGATTTTCGGACAAATTGGTCCTGACTTCACGAGCCCCATTTTAAATGAGTATTAGCCTTAGATTTCTAACCTTTTTCATATCCAATACCTTTTAGTTGGTTTTAGACTTCAAATTTATGGGTAATAGACTTTTTCCCCGAAAATGATAGAACTTGGTTTTTGGAGGGGGTGTTAGCCTTGGATTTTCAGACAAATTGGTCCTTACTTGCCGAGCCCCATTTTAAACGAGTATTAGCCTTAGATTTCTAACCTTGTTCATATCCAATACCTTTTAGTTGGTATTAGACTTCAAATTTATGGGTAATAGACTTTTCCCCCCAAAATGATAAAACTTGGTTTTTGGAGGGGTTGTTAGCCTTGGATTTTCGGACATATTGATCCTTATTCGACGAGCCCCATTTAAATGAGTATTAGCCTTAGATTTCTAACCTTGTTCATATCCAATCCCTTTTAGTTTGTATTAGACTTCAAATTAATGGGTAATAGACTTTTCCCCCAAAAATGATTGAACTTAGTTTTTGGAGGGGGTGTTAGCCTTGGATTTTCAGACAAATTGGTCCTCCCTAGACGAGCCACATTTTAAATGAGTATTAGCCTTAGATTTCTAAACTTGTTCATATCCTATACCTTTTAGTTGGTATTAGACTTCAAATTTATGGGTAATAGACTTTTCCCCCCAAAATAATAGAACTTGTTTTTTGGAGGGGGTGTTAGCCTTGGATTTTCGGACAAATTGATCCTTATTCGACGAGCCCCATTTAAATGAGTATTAGCCTTATATTTGTAACCTTGTTCATATCCAATCCCTTTTAGTTGGTATTAGACTTCAAATTTATGGGTAATAGACTTTTCACCCCAAAATGATAGAACTTTATTTTTGGAGGGGGTGTTAGCCTTGGATTTTCGGACAAATTTGTCCCGACTTCACGAGCCCCATTTTAAATGAGTATTAGCCTTAGATTTCTAACCTTGTTCATATCCAATCCCTTTTTGTTGGTATTAGACTTCAAATTTATGGGTAATAGACTTTTCCCCCAAAAATGATTGAACTTGGTTTTTGGAGGGGGTGTTAGCCTTGGATTTTCAGACAAATTGGTCCTGATTTGACGAGCCCCATTTTAAATGAGTATTAGCTTTAGATTTCTAACCTTGTTCATATCCTATACCTTTTAGTTGGTATTAGACTTCAAATTTATGGGTAATAGACTTTTCCCCCCAAAAATGATAGAACTTGGTTTTTGGAGGGGTGTTAGCCTTGGATTTTCGGACAAATTGTTCCCGACTTGACGAGCCCCATTTTAAATGAGTATTAGCCTTAGATTTCTAACCTTGTTCATATCCAATACCTTTTAGTTGGTATTAGACTTCAAATTTATGGGTAATAGACTTTTCCCCCCCAAAAATGATAGAATTGGTTTTTGGAGGGGGTGTTAGCCTTGGATTTTTGGACAAATTGGTCCCCGACTTCACGAGCCCCATTTTAAATGAGTATTAGCCTTATATTTCTAACCTTGTTCATATCCAAGCCCTTTTAGTTGGTATTAGACTTCAAATTTATGGGTAATAGACTATTCCCCCCCAAAAATGATAGAACTTGGTTTTTTGGAGGGGGTGTTACCCTTGGATTTTTCGGACAAATTGGTCCCGACTCGACGAGCCCCATTTTAAATGAGTATTAGCCTCAGATTTTTAACCTTGTTCATATCCAATCCCTTTTTGTTGGTATTAGACTTCAAATTTATGGGTAATAGACTTTTCCCCCAAAATGATAGAACTAGGTTTTTGGAGGGGGTGTTAGCCTTGGATTTTCGGACAAATTGGTCCTGACTCGAAGAGCCCCATTTTAAATAAGTATTAGCCTTAGATTTCTAACCTTGTTCATATCCAATCCCTTTTTGTTGGTATTAGACTTCAAATTTATGGGTAATAGACTTTTCCCCCCAAAATGATAGAACTTGGTTTTTGGAGGGGGTGTTAGCCTTGGATTTTCGGACAAATTGGTCCTGACTTCACGAGCCCCATTTTAAATGAGTATTAGCCTTAGATTTCTAACCTTTTTCATATCCAATACCTTTTAGTTGGTTTTAGACTTCAAATTTATGGGTAATAGACTTTTTCCCCGAAAATGATAGAACTTGGTTTTTGGAGGGGGTGTTAGCCTTGGATTTTCAGACAAATTGGTCCTTACTTGACGAGCCCCATTTTAAACGAGTATTAGCCTTAGATTTCTAACCTTGTTAATATCCAATACCTTTTAGTTGGTATTAGACTTCAAATTTATGGGTAATAGACTTTTCCCCCCAAAATGATAAAACTTGGTTTTTGGAGGGGGTGTTAGCCTTGGATTTTCGGACATATTGATCCTTATTCGACGAGCCCCATTTAAATGAGTATTAGCCTTAGATTTCTAAACTTGTTCATATCCAATCCCTTTTAGTTGGTATTAGACTTCAAATTTATGGGTAATAGACTTTTCACCCCAAAATGATAGAACTTGGTTTTTGGAGGGGGTGTTAGCCTTGGATTTTCGGACAAATTGGTCTTGACTTCACGAGCACCATTTTAAATGAGTATTAGCCTTAGATTTCTAACCTTGTTCATATCCAATACCTTTTAGTTTGTATTAGACTTCAAATTAATGGGTAATAGACTTTTCCCCCCAAAAATGATTGAACTTGGTTTTTGGAGGGGTGTTAGCCTTGGATTTTCGGACAAATTGGTCCTCCCTCGACGAGCCCCATTTTAAATGAGTAATAGCCTTAGATTTCTAAACTTGTTCATATCCAATCCCTTTTAGTTGTTATTAGACTTCAAATTTATGGGTAATAGACTTTTCCCCCCAAAATGATAGAACTTGGTTTTTGGTGGGGGTGTTAGCCTTGGATTTTCGGACAAATTGGTCCTGACTCGAAGAGCCCCATTTTAAATGAGTATTAGCCTTAGATTTATAACCTTGTTCATATCCAATCCCTTTTTGTTGGTATTAGACTTCAAATTTATGGGTAATAGACTTTTCACCCCAAAATGATAGAACTTGGTTTTTGGAGGGGGTGGTAGCCTTGGATTTTCGGACAAATTGGTCCTGACTTCACGAGCACCATTTTAAATGAGTATTAGCCTTAGATTTCTAACCTTGTTCATATCCAATACCTTTTAGTTTGTATTAAACTTCAAATTAATGGGTAATAGACTTTTCCCCCAAAAATGATTGAACTTGGTTTTTGGAGGGGGTGTTAGCCTTTAATTTTCAGACAAATTGGTCCTGACTTGACGAGCCCCATTTTAAATGAGTATTAGGTTTAGATTTCTAACCTTGTTCATATCCTATACCTTTTAGTTTGTATTAGACTTCAAATTTATGGGTAATAGACTTTTCCCCCAAAATGATTGAACTTGGTTTTTGGAGGGGGTGTTAGCCTTGGATTTTCGGACAAATTGGTCCTCCCTCGACGAGCCCCATTTTAAATGAGTAATAGCCTTAGATTTCTAAACTTGTTCATATACAATCCCTTTTAGTTGTTATTAGACTTCAAATTTATGGGTAATAGACTTTTCCCCCTAAAATGATAGAACTTGGTTTTTGGTGGGGGTGTTAGCCTTGGATTTTCGGACAAATTGGTCCTGACTCGACGAGCCCCGTTTTAAATGAGTATTAGCCTTAGATTCATAACCTTGTTCATATCCAATCCCTTTTTGTTGGTATTAGACTTCAAATTTATGGGTAATAGACTTTTCACCCCAAAATGATAGAACTTGGTTTTTGGAGGGGGTGTTAGCCTTGGATTTTCGGACAAATTGGTCCTGACTTCACGAGCACCATTTTAAATGAGTATTAGCCTTAGATTTATAACCTTGTTCATATCCAATACCTTTTAGTTTGTATTAGACTTCAAATTCATGGGTAATAGACTTTTCCCCTAAAAATGATTGAACTTGGTTTTTGGAGGGGGTGTTAGCCTTGAATTTTCAGACAAATTGGTCCTGACTTGACGAGCCCCATTTTAAACGAGTATTAGCCTTAGATTTCTAACCTTGTTCATATCCAATACCTTTTAGTTGGTATTAGACTTCAAATTTATGGGTAATAGACTTTTCCCCCCAAAATGATAAAACTTGGTTTTTGGAGGGGGTGTTAGCCTTGGATTTTCGGACATATTGATCCTTATTCGACGAGCCCCATTTAAATGAGTATTAGCCTTAGATTTCTAACCTTGTTCATATCCAATCCCTTTTAGTTGGTATTAGACTTCAAATTTATGGGTAATAGACTTTTCACCCCAAAATGATAGAACTTGGTTTTTGGAGGGGGTGTTAGCCTTGGATTTTCGGACAAATTGGTCTTGACTTCACGAGCACCATTTTAAATGAGTATTAGCCTTAGATTTCTAACCTTGTTCATATCCAATACCTTTTAGTTTGTATTAGACTTCAAATTAATGGGTAATAGACTTTTCCCCCAAAAATGATTGAACTTGGTTTTTGGAGGGGGTGTTAGCCTTGGATTTTCGGACAAATTGGTCCTCCCTCGACGAGCCCCATTTTAAATGAGTAATAGCCTTAGATTTCTAAACTTGTTCATATCCAATCCCTTTTAGTTGTTATTAGACTTCAAATTTATGGGTAATAGACTTTTCCCCCCAAAATGATAGAACTTGGTTTTTGGTGGGGGTGTTAGCCTTGGATTTTCGGACAAATTGGTCCTGACTCGAAGAGCCCCATTTTAAATGAGTATTAGCCTTAGATTTGTAACCTTGTTCATATCCAATCCCTTTTTGTTGGTATTAGACTTCAAATTTATGGGTAATAGACTTTTCACCCCAAAATGATAGAACTTGGTTTTTGGAGGGGGTGGTAGCCTTGGATTTTCGGACAAATTGGTCCTGACTTCACGAGCACCATTTTAAATGAGTATTAGCCTTAGATTTCTAACCTTGTTCATATCCAATACCTTTTAGTTTGTATTAAACTTCAAATTAATGGGTAATAGACTTTTCCCCCAAAAATGATTGAACTTGGTTTTTGGAGGGGGTGTTAGCCTTTAATTTTCAGACAAATTGGTCCTGACTTGACGAGCCCCATTTTAAATGAGTATTAGGTTTAGATTTCTAACCTTTTTCATATCCTATACCTTTTAGTTTGTATTAGACTTCAAATTTATGGGTAATAGACTTTTCCCCCAAAATGATTGAACTTGGTTTTTGGAGGGGGTGTTAGCCTTGGATTTTCGGACAAATTGGTCCTCCCTCGACGAGCCCCATTTTAAATGAGTAATAGCCTTAGATTTCTAAACATGTTCATATACAATCCCTTTTAGTTGTTATTAGACTTCAAATTTATGGGTAATAGACTTTTCCCCCTAAAATGATAGAACTTGGTTTTTGGTGGGGGTGTTAGCCTTGGATTTTCGGACAAATTGGTCCTGACTCGACGAGCCCCGTTTTAAATGAGTATTAGCCTTAGATTCATAACCTTGTTCATATCCAATCCCTTTTTGTTGGTATTAGACTTCAAATTTATGGGTAATAGACTTTTCACCCCAAAATGATAGAACTTGGTTTTTGG
The DNA here is from genome assembly GCA_029030765.1 of Salix suchowensis. Classification (NCBI taxonomy): domain Eukaryota; kingdom Viridiplantae; phylum Streptophyta; class Magnoliopsida; order Malpighiales; family Salicaceae; genus Salix; species Salix suchowensis. The sequence goes on from CM054991.1 coordinate 16,905,138, forward strand.
AGGGCGTGTTAGCCTTGGATTTTCGGACAAATTGGTCCTGACTTCACGAGCACCATTTTAAATGAGTATTAGCCTTAGATTTATAACCTTGTTCATATCCAATACCTTTTAGTTTGTATTAGACTTCAAATTCATGGGTAATAGACTTTTCCCCCAAAAATGATTGAACTTGGTTTTTGGAGGGGGTGTTAGCCTTTAATTTTCAGACAAATTGGTCCTGACTTGACGAGCCCCATTTTAAATGAGTATTAGGTTTAGATTTCTAACCTTTTTCATATCCTATACCTTTTAGTTTGTATTAGACTTCAAATTTATGGGTAATAGACTTTTCCCCCAAAATGATTGAACTTGGTTTTTGGAGGGGGTGTTAGCCTTGGATTTTCGGACAAATTGGTCCTCCCTCGACGAGCCCCATTTTAAATGAGTAATAGCCTTAGATTTCTAAACATGTTCATATACAATCCCTTTTAGTTGTTATTAGACTTCAAATTTATGGGTAATAGACTTTTCCCCCTAAAATGATAGAACTTGGTTTTTGGTGGGGGTGTTAGCCTTGGATTTTCGGACAAATTGGTCCTGACTCGACGAGCCCCGTTTTAAATGAGTATTAGCCTTAGATTCATAACCTTGTTCATATCCAATCCCTTTTTGTTGGTATTAGACTTCAAATTTATGGGTAATAGACTTTTCACCCCAAAATGATAGAACTTGGTTTTTGGAGGGCGTGTTAGCCTTGGATTTTCGGACAAATTGGTCCTGACTTCACGAGCACCATTTTAAATGAGTATTAGCCTTAGATTTATAACCTTGTTCATATCCAATACCTTTTAGTTTGTATTAGACTTCAAATTCATGGGTAATAGACTTTTCCCCTAAAAATGATTGAACTTGGTTTTTGGAGGGGGTGTTAGCCTTGAATTTTCAGACAAATTGGTCCTGACTTGACGAGCCCCATTTTAAATGAGTATTAGCTTTAGATTTCTAACCTTGTTCATATCCTATACCTTTTAGTTGGTATTAGACTTCAAATTTATGGGTAATAGACTTTTCCCCCCAAAATGATAGAACTTGGTTTTTGGAGGGGGTGTTAGCCTTGGATTTTCGGACAAATTGGTCCTGACTTCACGAGCCCCATTTTAAATGTGTATTAGCCTTAGATTTCTAACCTTGTTCATATCCAATCCCTTTTTGTTGGTATTAGACTTCAAATTTATGGGTAATAGACTTTTCCTCCCAAAATGATAGAACTTGGTTTTTGGAGGGGGTGTTAGCCTTGGATTTTCGGACAAATTGGTCCTGACTTCACGAGCCCCATTTTAAATGAGTATTAGCCTTAGATTTGTAACCTTTTTCATATCCAATACCTTTTAGTTGGTATTAGACTTCAAATTTATGGGTAATAGACTTTTTCCCCTAAAATGATAGAACTTGGTTTTTGGAGTGGGTGTTAGCCTTGGATTTTTAGACAAATTGGTCTTGACTTGACGAGCCCCATTTTAAATGAGTATTAGCCTTAGATTTATAACCTTGTTCATATACAATACCTTTTAGTTGGTATTAGACTTCAAATTTATGGGTCATAGACTTTTCCCCCCAAAATGATAAAACTTGGTTTTTGGAGGGGGTGTTAGCCTTGGATTTTCGGACAAATTGATCCTTATTCGACGAGCCCCATTTAAATGAGTATTAGCCTTATATTTATAACCTTGTTCATATCCAATCCCTTTTAGTTGGTATTAGACTTCAAATTTATGGGTAATAGACTTTTCACCCCAAAATGATAGAACTTGGTTTTTGGAGGGGGTGTTAGCCATGGATTTTCGGACAAATTGGTCCTGACTTCACGAGCACCATTTTAAATGAGTATTAGCCTTATATTTCTAACCTTGTTCATATCAAATACCTTTTAGTTGGTATTAGACTTCAAATTTATGGGTAATAGACTTTTCCCCCAAAAATAATTGAACTTGGTTTTTGGAGGGGGTGTTAGCCTTGGATTTTCAGACAAATTGGTCCTGACTTGACGAGCCCCATTTTAAATGAGTATTAGCTTTAGATTTCTAACCTTGTTCATATCCTATACCTTTTAGTTGGTATTATACTTCAAATTTATGGGTAATAGACTTTTCCCCCAAAATGATAGAACTTGGTTTTTGGAGGGGGTGTTAGCCTTGGATTTTTCGGACAAATTGGTCCCCGACTTGACGAGCCCCATTTTAAATGAGTATTAGCCTTACATTTCTAACCTTGTTCATATCCAATACCTTTTAGTTGGTATTAGACTTCAAATTTATGGGTAATAGACTATTCCCCCCAAAATGATAGAACTTGGTTTTGGGAGGGGGTGTTAGCCTTGGATTTTCGGTCAAATTGGTCCTGACTCGACGAGCCCCATTTTAAATGAGTATTACCCTTAGATTTCAAACCTTGTTCATATCCAAGCCCTTTTAGTTGGTATTAGACTTCAAATTTATGGGTAATAGACTATTCCCCCCAAAATGATAGAACTTGGTTTTTGGAGGGGGTGTTAGCCTTGGATTTTCGGACAAATTGGTCCTGACTTCACGAGCCCCATTTTAAATGAGTATTATCCTTATATTTGTAACCTTTTTCATATCCAATACCTTTTAGTTGGTATTCGACTTCAAATTTATGGGTAATAGACTTTTTCCCCTAAAATGATAGAACTTGGTTTTTGGAGGGGGTGTTAGCCTTGGATTTTCAGACAAATTGGTCTTGACTTGACGAGCCCCATTTTAAATGAGTATTAGCCTTAGATTTCTAACCTTGTTCATATCCAATACCTTTTAGTTGGTATTAGACTTCAAATTTATGGGTAATAGACTTTTCCCCCCAAAATGATAAAACTTGGTTTTTGGAGGGGGTGTTAGCCTTGGATTTTCGGACAAATTGGTCCTGACTTCACGAGCACCATTTTAAATGAGTATTAGCCTTATATTTCTAACCTTGTTCACATCCAATACCTTTTAGTTGGTATTAGACTTCAAATTTATGGGTAATAGACTTTTCCCCCAAAAAATAATTGAACTTGGTTTTTGGAGGGGGTGTTAGCCTTGGATTTTCGAGACAAATTGGTCCTGACTTGACGAGCCCCATTTTAAATGAGTATTAGCCTTAGATTTCTAACCTTGTTCATATCCAATACCTTTTAGTTGGTATTAGACTTCAAATTTATGGGTAATAGACTTTTCCCCCCAAAATGATAAAACTTGGTTTTTGGAGGGGGTGTTAGCCTTGGATTTTCGGACAAATTGATCCTTATTCGACGAGCCCCATTTAAATGAGTATTAGCCTTATATTTATAACCTTGTTCATATCCAATCCCTTTTAGTTGTTATTAGACTTCAAATTTATGGGTAATAGACTTTTCACCCCAAAATGATAGAACTTGGTTTTTGGAGGGGGTGTTAGCCTTGGATTTTCGGACAAATTGGTCCTGACATCACGAGCACCATTTTAAATGAGTATTAGCCTTAGATTTCTAACCTTGTTCATATCCAATCCCTTTTTGTTGGTATTAGACTTCAAATTTATGGGTAATAGACTTTTCCCCCAAAAATGATTGAACTTGGTTTTTGGAAGGGGTGTTAGCCTTGGATTTTCGGACAAGTTGGTGCTCACTCGACGAGCCCCATTTTAAATGAGTATTAGCCTTAGATTTCTAACCTTGTTCATATCCAATCCCTTTTAGTTGGTATTAGACTTCAAATTTATGGGTAATAGACTTTTCACCCCAAAATGATAGAACTTGGTTTTTGGAGGGGGTGTTAGCCTTGGATTTTCGGACAAATTGGTCTTGACTTCACGAGCACCATTTTAAATGAGTATTAGCCTTAGATTTCTAACCTTGTTCATATCCAATACCTTTTAGTTTGTATTAGACTTCAAATTAATGGGTAATAGACTTTTCCCCGAAAATGATTGAACTTGGTTTTTGGAGGGGGTGTTAGCCTTGGATTTTCGGACAAATTGGTCCTCCCCTCGACGAGCCCCATTTTAAATGAGTAATAGCCTTAGATTTCTAAACTTGTTCATATCCAATCCCTTTTAGTTGTTATTAGACTTCAAATTTATGGGTAATAGACTTTTCCCCCCAAAAATGATAGAACTTGGTTTTTGGTGGGGGTGTTAGCCTTGGATTTTCTGGACAAATTGGTCCCCGACTCGACGAGCCCCATTTTAAATGAGTATTAGCCTTAGATTTATAACCTTGTTCATATCCAATCCCTTTTTGTTGGTATTAGACTTCAAATTTATGGGTAATAGACTTTTCACCCCAAAATGATAGAACTTGGTTTTTGGAGGGGGTGGTAGCCTTGGATTTTCTGACAAATTGGTCCCGACTTCACGAGCACCATTTTAAATGAGTATTAGCCTTAGATTTCTAACCTTGTTCATATCCAATACCTTTTAGTTTGTATTAAACTTCAAATTAATGGGTAATAGACTTTTCCCCCAAAAATGATTGAACTTGGTTTTTGGAGGGGGTGTTAGCCTTTAATTTTCAGACAAATTGGTCCTGACTTGACGAGCCCCATTTTAAATGAGTATTAGGTTTAGATTTCTAACCTTGTTCATATCCTATACCTTTTAGTTTGTATTAGACTTCAAATTTATGGGTAATAGACTTTTCCCCCAAAATGATTGAACTTGGTTTTTGGAGGGGGTGTTAGCCTTGGATTTTCGGACAAATTGGTCCTTCCTCGACGAGCCCCATTTTAAATGAGTAATAGCCTTAGATTTCTAAACTTGTTCATATACAATCCCTTTTAGTTGTTATTAGACTTCAAATTTATGGGTAATAGACTTTTCCCCCTAAAATGATAGAACTTTGTTTTTGGTGGGGGTGTTAGCCTTGGATTTTCGGACAAATTGGTCCTGACTCGACGAGCCCCGTTTTAAATGAGTATTAGCCTTAGATTTATAACCTTGTTCATATCCAATCCCTTTTTGTTGGTATTAGACTTCAAATTTATGGGTAATATACTTTTCACCCCAAAATGATAGAACTTGGTTTTTGGAGGGGGTGTTAGCCTTGGATTTTAAGACAAATTGGTCCTGACTTCACGAGCACCATTTTAAATGAGTATTAGCCTTAGATTTCTAACCTTGTTCATATCCAATACCTTTTAGTTTGTATTAGACTTCAAATTCATGGGTAATAGACTTTTCCCCTAAAAATGATTGAACTTGGTTTTTGGAGGGGGTGTTAGCCTTGAATTTTCAGACAAATTGGTCCTGACTTGACGAGCCCCATTTTAAATGAGTATTAGCTTTAGATTTCTAACCTTGTTCATATCCTATACCTTTTAGTTGGTATTAGACTTCAAATTTATGGGTAATAGACTATTCCCCCCAAAATGATAGAACTTGGTTTTTGGAGGGGGTGTTAGCCTTGGATTTTCGGTCAAATTGGTCCTGACTCGACGAGCCCCATTTTAAATGAGTATTACCCTTAGATTTCTAACCTTGTTCATATCCAAGCCCTTTTAGTTGGTATTAAACTTCAAATTTATGGGTAATAGACTATTCCCCCCAAAATGATAGAACTTGGTTTTTGGAGGGGGTGTTAGCCTTGGATTTTCGGACAAATTGGTCCTGACTTCACGAGCCCCATTTTAAATGAGTATTATCCTTATATTTGTAACCTTTTTCATATCCAATACCTTTTAGTTGGTATTAGACTTCAAATTTATGGGTAATAGACTTTTTCCCCTAAAATGATAGAACTTGGTTTTTGGAGGGGTGTTAGCCTTGGATTTTCGGGACAAATTGGTCCCGACTTGACGAGCCCCCATTTTAAATGAGTATTAGCCTTAGATTTCTAACCTTGTTCATATCCAATACCTTTTAGTTGGTATTAGACTTCAAATTTATGGGTAATAGACTTTTCCCCCCAAAATGATAAAACTTGGTTTTTGGAGGGGGTGTTAGCCTTGGATTTTCGGACAAATTGATCCTTATTCGACGAGCCCCATTTAAATGAGTATTAGCCTTATATTTATAACCTTGTTCATATCCAATCCCTTTTAGTTGGTATTAGACTTCAAATTTATGGGTAATACACTTTTCACCCCAAAATGATAGAACTTGGTTTTTGGAGGGGGTGTTAGCCTTGGATTTTCGAACAAATTGGTCCTGACTTCACGAGCACCATTTTAAATGAGTATTAGCCTTATATTTCTAACCTTGTTCATATCCAATACCTTTTAGTTGGTATTAGACTTCAAATTTATGTGTAATAGACTTTTCCCCCAAAAATGATTGAACTTGGTTTTTGGAGGGGGTGTTAGCCTTGGATTTTCAGACAAATTGGTCCTGACTTGACGAGCCCCATTTTAAATGAGTATTAGCTTTAGATTTCTAATCTTGTTCATATCCTATACCTTTTAGTTGGTATTAGACTTCAAATTTATGGATAATAGACTTTTCCCCCAAAATGATAGAACTTGGTTTTTGGAGGGGGTGTTAGCCTTGGATTTTCAGACAAATTGGTCCTGACTTGACGAGCCCCATTTTAAATGAGTATTAGCCTTATATTTCTAACGTTGTTCATATCCAATACATTTTAGTTCGTATTAGACTTCAAATTTATGGGTAATAGACTTTTCCCCCAAAAATGATAGAACTTGGTTTTTGGAGGGGGTGTTAGCCTTGGATTTTCAGACAAATTGGTCCTGACTTCACGAGCCCCATTTTAAATGCGTATTAGCCTTATATTTCTAACCTTGTTCATATCCAAGCCCTTTTAGTTGGTATTAGACTTCAAATTTATGGGTAATAGACTATTCCCCCCAAAATGATAGAACTTGGTTTTTGGAGGGGGTGTTAGCCTTGGATTTTCGGACAAATTGGTCCTGAGTCGACGAGCCCCATTTTAAATGAGTATTAGCCTTAGATTTCTAACCTTGTTCATATCCAATCCCTTTTTGTTGGTATTAGACTTCAAATTTATGGGTAATAGACTTTTCCCCCAAAATGATAGAACTAGGTTTTTGGAGGGGGTGTTAACCTTGGATTTTCGGACAAATTGGTCCTGACTCGACGAGCCCCATTTTAAACGAGTATTAGCCTTAGATTTCTAACCTTGTTCATATCCAATCCCTTTTTATTGGTATTAGACTTCAAATTTATGGGTAATAGACTTTTCCTCCCAAAATGATAGAACTTGGTTTTTGGAGGGGGTGTTAGCCTTGGATTTTCAGACAAATTGGTCCTGACTTCACGAGCCCAATTTTAAATGAGTATTAGCCTTAGATTTCTAACCTTTTTCATATCCAATACCTTTTAGTTGGTATTAGACTTCAAATTTATGGGTAATAGACTTTTTCCCCTAAAATGATAGAACTTGGTTTTTGGAGGGGGTGTTAGCCTTGGATTTTCAGACAAATTGGTCTTGACTTGACGAGCCCCATTTTAAATGAGTATTAGCCTTAGATTTCTAACCTTGTTCATATCCAATACCTTTTAGTTGGTATTAGACTTCAAATTTATGGGTAATAGACTTTTCCCCCCAAAATGATAAAACTTGGTTTTTGGAGGGGGTGTTAGCCTTGGATTTTCGGACAAATTGATCCTTATTCGACGAGCCCCATTTAAATGAGTATTAGCCTTATATTTATAACCTTGTTCATATCCAATCCCTTTTAGTTGGTATTAGACTTCAAATTTATGGGTAATACACTTTTCACCCCAAAATGATAGAACTTGGTTTTTGGAGGGGGTGTTAGCCTTGGATTTTCGGACAAATTGGTCCTGACTCGACGAGCCCCATTTTAAACGAGTATTAGCCTTAGATTTCTAACCTTTTTCATATCCAATCACTTTTTATTGGTATTAGACTTCAAATTTATGGGTAATAGACTTTTCCTCCCAAAATGATAGAACTTGGTTTTTGGAGGGGGTGTTAGCCTTGGATTTTCGGACAAATTGATCCTTATTCGACGAGCCCCATTTAAATGAGTATTAGCCTTATATTTATAACCTTGTTCATATCCAATCCCTTTTAGTTTGTATTAGACTTCAAATTTATGGGTAATAGGCTTTTCACCCCAAAATAATAGAACTTGGTTTTTGGAGGGGGTGTTAGCCTTGGATTTTCGGACAAATTGGTCCTGACTCGACGAGCCCCATTTTAAATGAGTATTAGCCTTAGATTTCTAACCTTGTTCATATCCAATCCCTTTTTATTGGTATTAGACTTCAAATTTATGGGTAATAGACTTTTCCTCCCAAAATGATAGAACTTGGTTTTTGGAGGGGGTGTTAGCCTTGCATTTTCAGACAAATTGGTCCTGACTTCACGAGCCCAATTTTAAATGAGTATTAGCCTTAGATTTCTAACCTTTTTCATATCCAATACCTTTTAGTTGGTATTAGACTTCAAATTTATGGGTAATAGACTTTTTCCCCTAAAATGATAGAACTTGGTTTTTGGAGGGGGTGTTAGCCTTGGATTTTCAGACAAATTGGTCTTGACTTGACGAGCCCCATTTTAAATGAGTATTAGCCTTAGATTTCTAACCTTGTTCATATCCAATACCTTTTAGTTGGTATTAGACTTCAAATTTAGGGGTAATAGACTTTTCCCCCCAAAATGATAAAACTTGGTTTTTGGAGGGGGTGTTAGCCTTGGATTTTCGGACAAATTGATCCTTATTCGACGAGCCCTATTTAAATGAGTATTAGCCTTATATTTATAACCTTGTTCATATCCAATCCCTTTTAGTTTGAATTAGACTTCAAATTTATGGGTAATAGATTTTTCCTCCCAAAATGATAGAACTTGGTTTTTGGAGGGGGTGTTAGCCTTGGATTTTCAGACAAATTGGTCCTGACTTCACGAGCCCAATTTTAAATGAGTATTAGCCTTATAATTCTAACCTTGTTCATATCCAATACCTTTTAGTTGGTATTAGACTTCAAATTTATGTGTAATAGACTTTTCCCCCAAAAATGATTGAACTTGGTTTTTGGAGGGGGTGTTAGCCTTGGATTTTCAGACAAATTGGTCCTGACTTCACGAGCCCAATTTTAAATGAGTATTAGCCTTAGATTTCTAACCTTTTTCATATCCAATACCTTTTAGTTGGTATTAGACTTCAAATTTATGGGTAATAGACTTTTTCCCCTAAAATGATAGAACTTGATTTTTGGAGGGGGTGTTAGCCTTGGATTTTCAGACAAATTGGTCCTGACTTGACGAGCCCCATTTTAAATGAGTATTAGCTTTAGATTTCTAATCTTGTTCATATCCTATACCTTTTAGTTGGTATTAGACTTCAAATTTATGGATAATAGACTTTTCCCCCAAAATGATAGAACTTGGTTTTTGGAGGGGGTGTTAGCCTTGGATTTTCAGACAAATTGGTCCTGACTTGACGAGCCCCATTTTAAATGAGTATTAGCCTTATATTTCTAACGTTGTTCATATCCAATACCTTTTAGTTCGTATTAGACTTCAAATTTATGGGTAATAGACTTTTCCCCCAAAAATGATAGAACTTGGTTTTTGGAGGGGGTGTTAGCCTTGGATTTTCGGACAAATTGGTCCTGACTTCACGAGCCCCATTTTAAATGCGTATTAGCCTTATATTTCTAACCTTGTTCATATCCAAGCCCTTTTAGTTGGTATTAGACTTCAAATTTATGGGTAATAGACTATTCCCCCCAAAATGATAGAACTTGGTTTTTGGAGGGGGTGTTAGCCTTGGATTTTCGGACAAATTGGTCCTGAGTCGACGAGCCCCATTTTAAATGAGTATTAGCCTTAGATTTCTAACCTTGTTCATATCCAATCCCTTTTTGTTGGTATTAGACTTCAAATTTATGGGTAATAGACTTTTCCCCCAAAATGATAGAACTAGGTTTTTGGAGGGGGTGTTAACCTTGGATTTTCGGACAAATTGGTCCTGACTCGACGAGCCCCATTTTAAACGAGTATTAGCCTTAGATTTCTAACCTTGTTCATATCCAATCCCTTTTTATTGGTATTAGACTTCAAATTTATGGGTAATAGACTTTTCCTCCCAAAATGATAGAACTTGGTTTTTGGAGGGGGTGTTAGCCTTGGATTTTCAGACAAATTGGTCCTGACTTCACGAGCCCAATTTTAAATGAGTATTAGCCTTAGATTTCTAACCTTTTTCATATCCAATACCTTTTAGTTGGTATTAGACTTCAAATTTATGGGTAATAGACTTTTTCCCCTAAAATGATAGAACTTGGTTTTTGGAGGGGGTGTTAGCCTTGGATTTTCAGACAAATTGGTCTTGACTTGACGAGTCCCATTTTAAATGAGTATTAGCCTTAGATTTCTAACCTTGTTCATATCCAATACCTTTTAGTTGGTATTAGACATCAAATTTATGGGTAATAGACTTTTCCCCCCAAAATGATAAAACTTGGTTTTTGGAGGGGGTGTTAGCCTTGGATTTTCGGACAAATTGATCCTTATTCGACGAGCCCCATTTAAATGAGTATTAGCCTTATATTTATAACCTTGTTCATATCCAATCCCTTTTAGTTGGTATTAGACTTCAAATTTATGGGTAATACACTTTTCACCCCAAAATGATAGAACTTGGTTTTTGGAGGGGGTGTTAGCCTTGGATTTTCGGACAAATTGGTCCTGACTCGATGAGCCCCATTTTAAACAAGTATTAGCCTTAGATTTCTAACCTTGTTCATATCCAATCACTTTTTATTGGTATTAGACTTCAAATTTATGGGTAATAGACTTTTCCTCCCAAAATGATAGAACTTGGTTTTTGGAGGGGGTGTTAGCCTTGGATTTTCAGACAAATTGATCCTTATTCGACGAGCCCCATTTAAATGAGTATTAGCCTTATATTTATAACCTTGTTCATATCCAATCCCTTTTAGTTTGTATTAGACTTCAAATTTATGGGTAATAGGCTTTTCACCCCAAAATAATAGAACTTGGTTTTTGGAGGGGGTGTTAGCCTTGGATTTTCGGACAAATTGGTCCTGACTCGACGAGCCCCATTTTAAATGAGTATTAGCCTTATATTTCTAACCTTGTTCATATCCAATCCCTTTTTATTGGTATTAGACTTCAAATTTATGGGTAATAGACTTTTCCTCCCAAAATGATAGAACTTGGTTTTTGGAGGGGGTGTTAGCCTTGGATTTTCAGACAAATTGGTCCTGACTTCACGAGCCCAATTTTAAATGAGTATTAGCCTTAGATTTCTAACCTTTTTCGTATCCAATACCTTTTAGTTGGTATTAGACTTCAAATTTATGGGTAATAGACTTTTTCCCCTAAAATGATAGAACTTGGTTTTTGGAGGGGGTGTTAGCCTTGGATTTTCAGACAAATTGGTCTTGACTTGACGAGCCCCATTTTAAATGAGTATTAGCCTTAGAT